>JAROOI010000232.1:0-30000 GCA_030578255.1 Tiaroga cobitis
TCAACCCTAGGTGCAGTACCATATCTCAGCGCCCGGTGGCGCTAGAGCTCCCAAAACAAGTGCATTCGACTCCCCGCCCTCTAATTAGTATATGGGCGGAGTTTCAGCTCTCTAGGTGCAAAAATAAGGGGGGGTGCACTTCCATATCTCGGCGCCTGGTGGCGCTAGAGCTCCCAAAACAAGTGCATTCGACTCCCCGCCCTCTAATTAGTATATGGGCGGAGTTTCAGCTCTCTAGGTGCAAAAATAAAGGGGGTGCACTTCCATATCTCGGCGCCTGGTGGCGCTAGAGGTCCCAAACCAGGTGCAATCGACGCCCCGCCCCCCAATTAGTATATGGGCGGAGTTTCAGCTCTCTAGGACCTATAGAACTCGAGATATAGGGAAATCAAATTCAGGGGGTGCACTTCAGGGGGGTGCACTTTTCGTTTTTATCCCTATAACCTAACCCTAACCCTAACCCTAACCCACTCTAACCCTAACCCTAACCCTAACCCTAACCCTAACCCTAACCCTAACCCTAACCCTAACCCTAACCCTAACCCTAACCCTAACCCTAACCCTAACCCTAACCCTAACCCTAACCCATCCTATCCTAATCCTAACCCTTTCCCTAACCCTACCCCCCAAAAGAACACAAGTCCCGCCCCCAAAAAACACAAGTCCCACCCCCCCAAAAAACACAAGTCCCACCCCCAAAAAATAAAAGTCCCACCCCCCCAAAAAACACAAGTCCCACCCCCAAAAAATAAAAGTCCCACCCCCCCAAAAAACACAAGTCCCACCCCCAAAAAACACAAGTCCCACCCCCCAAAAAACACAAGTCCCACCCCCCAAAAAACACAAGTCCCACCCCCAAAAAAACACAAGACCCACCCCCAAAGTCACGCCCCCAAAATCTGGGTTGAGTTATCGGAAAGGTCTGGGTGAGTTTTTGGAAAAATAAGCTTTCTGGGCGGAGCTATAGGGTCACTTCCTGTTAAATTTCGAGTGCCAATATCTCATGACTCATACATCACAGAGACATCAGAGTAGTCTCGTTGGAAAGGTCTCAGAAAACCCTTTCGAATGATACCTAGTTCATGTCGCTGACTGCTTCCTGGGCGGAGCTATGGGACAAAATATATTCATGTATCCAAAAATTATCTCAGCCTAGGAAGGTCGCAGAGACACAAACGAGGTGTCGTTGGAAAGGACTCGTCGAGACCTTTCCAATGATACCAATCACGAGTCGATTCGACTTTCCTAGACCGAGATAATTTTTGGACACATGATTACATTTGGTCCCATAGCTCCGCCCCCAAAGGTCTGAACGATACAAGTGTGGTGTCATTTTAAAGGCCTCGCCAAGACCTTTCGAATGATACCTAGCTTTTGTCGCTGACTGCTTCCTGGGCGGAGCTATAGGTTCACAAATAAAACACAATTCCCACCAAAAAAACACAAGTCCCACCTCCAAAAAACACAAGTCCCACCCCCAAAAAAACACAAGTCACACCCCCAAAAAACACAAGTCCCACCCCCAAAAAAACACAAGTCACACCCACAAAAAAAACAAGTCCCACCTCCTAAAAACACAAGTCCAACCTCCTAAAAACACAAGTCCCACCTCCAAAAACAACAAGTCCCACCTCCTAAAAACACAAGTCCCACCTCCTAAAAACACAAGTCCCACCTCCTAAAAACACAAGTCCCACCTCCTAAAAACACAAGTCCCACCTCCTAAAAACACAAGTCCAACCTCCTAAAAACACAAGTCCCACCTCCTAAAAACACAAGTCCCACCTAAAAAAAACACAAGTCCCACCTCCAAAAACAACAAGTCCCACCTCCTAAAAAAACAAGTCCCACCTCCTAAAAACACAAGTCCAACCTCCTAAAAACACAAGTCCCACCTCCAAAAACAACAAGTCCCACCTCCTAAAAACACAAGTCCCACCTCCTAAAAACACAAGTCCCACCTCCTAAAAACACAAGTCCCACCTCCTAAAAACACAAGTCCCACCTCCTAAAAACACAAGTCCAACCTCCTAAAAACACAAGTCCCACCTCCTAAAAACACAAGTCCCACCTAAAAAAAACACAAGTCCCACCTCCAAAAACAACAAGTCCCACCTCCTAAAAACACAAGTCCCACCTCCTAAAAACACAAGTCCCACCTCCTAAAAACACAAGTCAACCCTAGGTGCAGTACCATATCTCAGCGCCCGGTGGCGCTAGAGCTCCCAAAACAAGTGCATTCGACTCCCCGCCCTCTAATTAGTATATGGGCGGAGTTTCAGCTCTCTAGGTGCAAAAATAAGGGGGGGTGCACTTCCATATCTCGGCGCCTGGTGGCGCTAGAGCTCCCAAAACAAGTGCATTCGACTCCCCGCCCTCTAATTAGTATATGGGCGGAGTTTCAGCTCTCTAGGTGCAAAAATAAAGGGGGTGCACTTCCATATCTCGGCGCCTGGTGGCGCTAGAGGTCCCAAACCAGGTGCAATCGACGCCCCGCCCCCCAATTAGTATATGGGCGGAGTTTCAGCTCTCTAGGACCTATAGAACTCGAGATATAGGGAAATCAAATTCAGGGGGTGCACTTCAGGGGGGTGCACTTTTCGTTTTTATCCCTATAACCTAACCCTAACTAACCCTAACCCTAACCCTAACTCTAACCCTAACCCTAACCCTAACCCTAACCCTAACCCTAACCCTAACCCTAACCCTAACCCTAACTCACCCTAACCCTAACCCTAACCCTAACCCTAACCCTAACCCATCCTATCCTAATCCTAACCCTTTCCCTAACCCTACCCCCCAAAAGAACACAAGTCCCGCCCCCAAAAAACACAAGTCCCACCCCCCCAAAAAACACAAGTCCCACCCCCAAAAAATAAAAGTCCCACCCCCCCAAAAAACACAAGTCCCACCCCCAAAAAATAAAAGTCCCACCCCCCCAAAAAACACAAGTCCCACCCCCAAAAAACACAAGTCCCACCCCCCAAAAAACACAAGTCCCACCCCCCAAAAAACACAAGTCCCACCCCCAAAAAAACACAAGACCCACCCCCAAAGTCACGCCCCCAAAATCTGGGTTGAGTTATCGGAAAGGTCTGGGTGAGTTTTTGGAAAAATAAGCTTTCTGGGCGGAGCTATAGGGTCACTTCCTGTTAAATTTCGAGTGCCAATATCTCATGACTCATACATCACAGAGACATCAGAGTAGTCTCGTTGGAAAGGTCTCAGAAAACCCTTTCGAATGATACCTAGTTCATGTCGCTGACTGCTTCCTGGGCGGAGCTATGGGACAAAATATATTCATGTATCCAAAAATTATCTCAGCCTAGGAAGGTCGCAGAGACACAAACGAGGTGTCGTTGGAAAGGACTCGTCGAGACCTTTCCAATGATACCAATCACGAGTCGATTCGACTTTCCTAGACCGAGATAATTTTTGGACACATGATTACATTTGGTCCCATAGCTCCGCCCCCAAAGGTCTGAACGATACAAGTGTGGTGTCATTTTAAAGGCCTCGCCAAGACCTTTCGAATGATACCTAGCTTTTGTCGCTGACTGCTTCCTGGGCGGAGCTATAGGTTCACAAATAAAACACAATTCCCACCAAAAAAACACAAGTCCCACCTCCAAAAAACACAAGTCCCACCCCCAAAAAAACACAAGTCACACCCCCAAAAAACACAAGTCCCACCCCCAAAAAAACACAAGTCACACCCACAAAAAAAACAAGTCCCACCTCCTAAAAACACAAGTCCAACCTCCTAAAAACACAAGTCCCACCTCCAAAAACAACAAGTCCCACCTCCTAAAAACACAAGTCCCACCTCCTAAAAACACAAGTCCCACCTCCTAAAAACACAAGTCCCACCTCCTAAAAACACAAGTCCCACCTCCTAAAAACACAAGTCCAACCTCCTAAAAACACAAGTCCCACCTCCTAAAAACACAAGTCCCACCTAAAAAAAACACAAGTCCCACCTCCAAAAACAACAAGTCCCACCTCCTAAAAAAACAAGTCCCACCTCCTAAAAACACAAGTCCAACCTCCTAAAAACACAAGTCCCACCTCCAAAAACAACAAGTCCCACCTCCTAAAAACACAAGTCCCACCTCCTAAAAACACAAGTCCCACCTCCTAAAAACACAAGTCCCACCTCCTAAAAACACAAGTCCCACCTCCTAAAAACACAAGTCCAACCTCCTAAAAACACAAGTCCCACCTCCTAAAAACACAAGTCCCACCTAAAAAAAACACAAGTCCCACCTCCAAAAACAACAAGTCCCACCTCCTAAAAACACAAGTCCCACCTCCTAAAAACACAAGTCCCACCTCCTAAAAACACAAGTCAACCCTAGGTGCAGTACCATATCTCAGCGCCCGGTGGCGCTAGAGCTCCCAAAACAAGTGCATTCGACTCCCCGCCCTCTAATTAGTATATGGGCGGAGTTTCAGCTCTCTAGGTGCAAAAATAAGGGGGGGTGCACTTCCATATCTCGGCGCCTGGTGGCGCTAGAGCTCCCAAAACAAGTGCATTCGACTCCCCGCCCTCTAATTAGTATATGGGCGGAGTTTCAGCTCTCTAGGTGCAAAAATAAAGGGGGTGCACTTCCATATCTCGGCGCCTGGTGGCGCTAGAGGTCCCAAACCAGGTGCAATCGACGCCCCGCCCCCCAATTAGTATATGGGCGGAGTTTCAGCTCTCTAGGACCTATAGAACTCGAGATATAGGGAAATCAAATTCAGGGGGTGCACTTCAGGGGGGTGCACTTTTCGTTTTTATCCCTATAACCTAACCCTAACCCTAACCCTAACCCTAACCCTAACCTACCCTAACCCTAACTAACCCTAACCCTAACCCTAACTCTAACCCTAACCCTAACCCTAACCCTAACCCTAACCCTAACCCTAACCCTAACCCTAACCCTAACTCACCCTAACCCTAACCCTAACCCTAACCCTAACCCTAACCCTAACCCATCCTATCCTAATCCTAACCCTTTCCCTAACCCTACCCCCCAAAAGAACACAAGTCCCGCCCCCAAAAAACACAAGTCCCACCCCCCCAAAAAACACAAGTCCCACCCCCAAAAAATAAAAGTCCCACCCCCCCAAAAAACACAAGTCCCACCCCCAAAAAATAAAAGTCCCACCCCCCCAAAAAACACAAGTCCCACCCCCAAAAAACACAAGTCCCACCCCCCAAAAAACACAAGTCCCACCCCCCAAAAAACACAAGTCCCACCCCCAAAAAAACACAAGACCCACCCCCAAAGTCACGCCCCCAAAATCTGGGTTGAGTTATCGGAAAGGTCTGGGTGAGTTTTTGGAAAAATAAGCTTTCTGGGCGGAGCTATAGGGTCACTTCCTGTTAAATTTCGAGTGCCAATATCTCATGACTCATACATCACAGAGACATCAGAGTAGTCTCGTTGGAAAGGTCTCAGAAAACCCTTTCGAATGATACCTAGTTCATGTCGCTGACTGCTTCCTGGGCGGAGCTATGGGACAAAATATATTCATGTATCCAAAAATTATCTCAGCCTAGGAAGGTCGCAGAGACACAAACGAGGTGTCGTTGGAAAGGACTCGTCGAGACCTTTCCAATGATACCAATCACGAGTCGATTCGACTTTCCTAGACCGAGATAATTTTTGGACACATGATTACATTTGGTCCCATAGCTCCGCCCCCAAAGGTCTGAACGATACAAGTGTGGTGTCATTTTAAAGGCCTCGCCAAGACCTTTCGAATGATACCTAGCTTTTGTCGCTGACTGCTTCCTGGGCGGAGCTATAGGTTCACAAATAAAACACAATTCCCACCAAAAAAACACAAGTCCCACCTCCAAAAAACACAAGTCCCACCCCCAAAAAAACACAAGTCACACCCCCAAAAAACACAAGTCCCACCCCCAAAAAAACACAAGTCACACCCACAAAAAAAACAAGTCCCACCTCCTAAAAACACAAGTCCAACCTCCTAAAAACACAAGTCCCACCTCCAAAAACAACAAGTCCCACCTCCTAAAAACACAAGTCCCACCTCCTAAAAACACAAGTCCCACCTCCTAAAAACACAAGTCCCACCTCCTAAAAACACAAGTCCCACCTCCTAAAAACACAAGTCCAACCTCCTAAAAACACAAGTCCCACCTCCTAAAAACACAAGTCCCACCTAAAAAAAACACAAGTCCCACCTCCAAAAACAACAAGTCCCACCTCCTAAAAAAACAAGTCCCACCTCCTAAAAACACAAGTCCAACCTCCTAAAAACACAAGTCCCACCTCCAAAAACAACAAGTCCCACCTCCTAAAAACACAAGTCCCACCTCCTAAAAACACAAGTCCCACCTCCTAAAAACACAAGTCCCACCTCCTAAAAACACAAGTCCCACCTCCTAAAAACACAAGTCCAACCTCCTAAAAACACAAGTCCCACCTCCTAAAAACACAAGTCCCACCTAAAAAAAACACAAGTCCCACCTCCAAAAACAACAAGTCCCACCTCCTAAAAACACAAGTCCCACCTCCTAAAAACACAAGTCCCACCTCCTAAAAACACAAGTCAACCCTAGGTGCAGTACCATATCTCAGCGCCCGGTGGCGCTAGAGCTCCCAAAACAAGTGCATTCGACTCCCCGCCCTCTAATTAGTATATGGGCGGAGTTTCAGCTCTCTAGGTGCAAAAATAAGGGGGGGTGCACTTCCATATCTCGGCGCCTGGTGGCGCTAGAGCTCCCAAAACAAGTGCATTCGACTCCCCGCCCTCTAATTAGTATATGGGCGGAGTTTCAGCTCTCTAGGTGCAAAAATAAAGGGGGTGCACTTCCATATCTCGGCGCCTGGTGGCGCTAGAGGTCCCAAACCAGGTGCAATCGACGCCCCGCCCCCCAATTAGTATATGGGCGGAGTTTCAGCTCTCTAGGACCTATAGAACTCGAGATATAGGGAAATCAAATTCAGGGGGTGCACTTCAGGGGGGTGCACTTTTCGTTTTTATCCCTATAACCTAACCCTAACCCTAACCCTAACCCTAACCCTAACCCTAACCCTAACCCTAACCCTAACCCTAACCCTAACCCTAACCCTAACCCTAACCCTAACCCTAACCCTAACCCTAACCCTAACCCTAACCCTAACCCTAACCCTAACCCTAACCCTAACCCTAACCTAACCCTAACCCTAACCCTAACCCTAACTCTTACCCTAACCCTAACCCTAACCCTAACCCTAACCCTAACCCTAACCCTAACCCTAACCCTAACCCTAACCCTAACCCTAACCCTAACCCATCCTATCCTAATCCTAACCCTTTCCCTAACCCTACCCCCCAAAAGAACACAAGTCCCGCCCCCAAAAAACACAAGTCCCACCCCCCCAAAAAACACAAGTCCCACCCCCAAAAAATAAAAGTCCCACCCCCCCAAAAAACACAAGTCCCACCCCCAAAAAATAAAAGTCCCACCCCCCCAAAAAACACAAGTCCCACCCCCAAAAAACACAAGTCCCACCCCCCAAAAAACACAAGTCCCACCCCCCAAAAAACACAAGTCCCACCCCCAAAAAAACACAAGACCCACCCCCAAAGTCACGCCCCCAAAATCTGGGTTGAGTTATCGGAAAGGTCTGGGTGAGTTTTTGGAAAAATAAGCTTTCTGGGCGGAGCTATAGGGTCACTTCCTGTTAAATTTCGAGTGCCAATATCTCATGACTCATACATCACAGAGACATCAGAGTAGTCTCGTTGGAAAGGTCTCAGAAAACCCTTTCGAATGATACCTAGTTCATGTCGCTGACTGCTTCCTGGGCGGAGCTATGGGACAAAATATATTCATGTATCCAAAAATTATCTCAGCCTAGGAAGGTCGCAGAGACACAAACGAGGTGTCGTTGGAAAGGACTCGTCGAGACCTTTCCAATGATACCAATCACGAGTCGATTCGACTTTCCTAGACCGAGATAATTTTTGGACACATGATTACATTTGGTCCCATAGCTCCGCCCCCAAAGGTCTGAACGATACAAGTGTGGTGTCATTTTAAAGGCCTCGCCAAGACCTTTCGAATGATACCTAGCTTTTGTCGCTGACTGCTTCCTGGGCGGAGCTATAGGTTCACAAATAAAACACAATTCCCACCAAAAAAACACAAGTCCCACCTCCAAAAAACACAAGTCCCACCCCCAAAAAAACACAAGTCACACCCCCAAAAAACACAAGTCCCACCCCCAAAAAAACACAAGTCACACCCACAAAAAAAACAAGTCCCACCTCCTAAAAACACAAGTCCAACCTCCTAAAAACACAAGTCCCACCTCCAAAAACAACAAGTCCCACCTCCTAAAAACACAAGTCCCACCTCCTAAAAACACAAGTCCCACCTCCTAAAAACACAAGTCCCACCTCCTAAAAACACAAGTCCCACCTCCTAAAAACACAAGTCCAACCTCCTAAAAACACAAGTCCCACCTCCTAAAAACACAAGTCCCACCTAAAAAAAACACAAGTCCCACCTCCAAAAACAACAAGTCCCACCTCCTAAAAAAACAAGTCCCACCTCCTAAAAACACAAGTCCAACCTCCTAAAAACACAAGTCCCACCTCCAAAAACAACAAGTCCCACCTCCTAAAAACACAAGTCCCACCTCCTAAAAACACAAGTCCCACCTCCTAAAAACACAAGTCCCACCTCCTAAAAACACAAGTCCCACCTCCTAAAAACACAAGTCCAACCTCCTAAAAACACAAGTCCCACCTCCTAAAAACACAAGTCCCACCTAAAAAAAACACAAGTCCCACCTCCAAAAACAACAAGTCCCACCTCCTAAAAACACAAGTCCCACCTCCTAAAAACACAAGTCCCACCTCCTAAAAACACAAGTCAACCCTAGGTGCAGTACCATATCTCAGCGCCCGGTGGCGCTAGAGCTCCCAAAACAAGTGCATTCGACTCCCCGCCCTCTAATTAGTATATGGGCGGAGTTTCAGCTCTCTAGGTGCAAAAATAAGGGGGGGTGCACTTCCATATCTCGGCGCCTGGTGGCGCTAGAGCTCCCAAAACAAGTGCATTCGACTCCCCGCCCTCTAATTAGTATATGGGCGGAGTTTCAGCTCTCTAGGTGCAAAAATAAAGGGGGTGCACTTCCATATCTCGGCGCCTGGTGGCGCTAGAGGTCCCAAACCAGGTGCAATCGACGCCCCGCCCCCCAATTAGTATATGGGCGGAGTTTCAGCTCTCTAGGACCTATAGAACTCGAGATATAGGGAAATCAAATTCAGGGGGTGCACTTCAGGGGGGTGCACTTTTCGTTTTTATCCCTATAACCTAACCCTAACCCTAACCCTAACCCACTCTAACCCTAACCCTAACCCTAACCCTAACCCTAACCCTAACCCTAACCCTAACCCTAACCCTAACCCTAACCCTAACCCTAACCCTAACCCTAACCCTAACCCTAACCCTAACCCATCCTATCCTAATCCTAACCCTTTCCCTAACCCTACCCCCCAAAAGAACACAAGTCCCGCCCCCAAAAAACACAAGTCCCACCCCCCCAAAAAACACAAGTCCCACCCCCAAAAAATAAAAGTCCCACCCCCCCAAAAAACACAAGTCCCACCCCCAAAAAATAAAAGTCCCACCCCCCCAAAAAACACAAGTCCCACCCCCAAAAAACACAAGTCCCACCCCCCAAAAAACACAAGTCCCACCCCCCAAAAAACACAAGTCCCACCCCCAAAAAAACACAAGACCCACCCCCAAAGTCACGCCCCCAAAATCTGGGTTGAGTTATCGGAAAGGTCTGGGTGAGTTTTTGGAAAAATAAGCTTTCTGGGCGGAGCTATAGGGTCACTTCCTGTTAAATTTCGAGTGCCAATATCTCATGACTCATACATCACAGAGACATCAGAGTAGTCTCGTTGGAAAGGTCTCAGAAAACCCTTTCGAATGATACCTAGTTCATGTCGCTGACTGCTTCCTGGGCGGAGCTATGGGACAAAATATATTCATGTATCCAAAAATTATCTCAGCCTAGGAAGGTCGCAGAGACACAAACGAGGTGTCGTTGGAAAGGACTCGTCGAGACCTTTCCAATGATACCAATCACGAGTCGATTCGACTTTCCTAGACCGAGATAATTTTTGGACACATGATTACATTTGGTCCCATAGCTCCGCCCCCAAAGGTCTGAACGATACAAGTGTGGTGTCATTTTAAAGGCCTCGCCAAGACCTTTCGAATGATACCTAGCTTTTGTCGCTGACTGCTTCCTGGGCGGAGCTATAGGTTCACAAATAAAACACAATTCCCACCAAAAAAACACAAGTCCCACCTCCAAAAAACACAAGTCCCACCCCCAAAAAAACACAAGTCACACCCCCAAAAAACACAAGTCCCACCCCCAAAAAAACACAAGTCACACCCACAAAAAAAACAAGTCCCACCTCCTAAAAACACAAGTCCAACCTCCTAAAAACACAAGTCCCACCTCCAAAAACAACAAGTCCCACCTCCTAAAAACACAAGTCCCACCTCCTAAAAACACAAGTCCCACCTCCTAAAAACACAAGTCCCACCTCCTAAAAACACAAGTCCCACCTCCTAAAAACACAAGTCCAACCTCCTAAAAACACAAGTCCCACCTCCTAAAAACACAAGTCCCACCTAAAAAAAACACAAGTCCCACCTCCAAAAACAACAAGTCCCACCTCCTAAAAAAACAAGTCCCACCTCCTAAAAACACAAGTCCAACCTCCTAAAAACACAAGTCCCACCTCCAAAAACAACAAGTCCCACCTCCTAAAAACACAAGTCCCACCTCCTAAAAACACAAGTCCCACCTCCTAAAAACACAAGTCCCACCTCCTAAAAACACAAGTCCCACCTCCTAAAAACACAAGTCCAACCTCCTAAAAACACAAGTCCCACCTCCTAAAAACACAAGTCCCACCTAAAAAAAACACAAGTCCCACCTCCAAAAACAACAAGTCCCACCTCCTAAAAACACAAGTCCCACCTCCTAAAAACACAAGTCCCACCTCCTAAAAACACAAGTCAACCCTAGGTGCAGTACCATATCTCAGCGCCCGGTGGCGCTAGAGCTCCCAAAACAAGTGCATTCGACTCCCCGCCCTCTAATTAGTATATGGGCGGAGTTTCAGCTCTCTAGGTGCAAAAATAAGGGGGGGTGCACTTCCATATCTCGGCGCCTGGTGGCGCTAGAGCTCCCAAAACAAGTGCATTCGACTCCCCGCCCTCTAATTAGTATATGGGCGGAGTTTCAGCTCTCTAGGTGCAAAAATAAAGGGGGTGCACTTCCATATCTCGGCGCCTGGTGGCGCTAGAGGTCCCAAACCAGGTGCAATCGACGCCCCGCCCCCCAATTAGTATATGGGCGGAGTTTCAGCTCTCTAGGACCTATAGAACTCGAGATATAGGGAAATCAAATTCAGGGGGTGCACTTCAGGGGGGTGCACTTTTCGTTTTTATCCCTATAACCTAACCCTAACTAACCCTAACCCTAACCCTAACTCTAACCCTAACCCTAACCCTAACCCTAACCCTAACCCTAACCCTAACCCTAACCCTAACCCTAACTCACCCTAACCCTAACCCTAACCCTAACCCTAACCCTAACCCATCCTATCCTAATCCTAACCCTTTCCCTAACCCTACCCCCCAAAAGAACACAAGTCCCGCCCCCAAAAAACACAAGTCCCACCCCCCCAAAAAACACAAGTCCCACCCCCAAAAAATAAAAGTCCCACCCCCCCAAAAAACACAAGTCCCACCCCCAAAAAATAAAAGTCCCACCCCCCCAAAAAACACAAGTCCCACCCCCAAAAAACACAAGTCCCACCCCCCAAAAAACACAAGTCCCACCCCCCAAAAAACACAAGTCCCACCCCCAAAAAAACACAAGACCCACCCCCAAAGTCACGCCCCCAAAATCTGGGTTGAGTTATCGGAAAGGTCTGGGTGAGTTTTTGGAAAAATAAGCTTTCTGGGCGGAGCTATAGGGTCACTTCCTGTTAAATTTCGAGTGCCAATATCTCATGACTCATACATCACAGAGACATCAGAGTAGTCTCGTTGGAAAGGTCTCAGAAAACCCTTTCGAATGATACCTAGTTCATGTCGCTGACTGCTTCCTGGGCGGAGCTATGGGACAAAATATATTCATGTATCCAAAAATTATCTCAGCCTAGGAAGGTCGCAGAGACACAAACGAGGTGTCGTTGGAAAGGACTCGTCGAGACCTTTCCAATGATACCAATCACGAGTCGATTCGACTTTCCTAGACCGAGATAATTTTTGGACACATGATTACATTTGGTCCCATAGCTCCGCCCCCAAAGGTCTGAACGATACAAGTGTGGTGTCATTTTAAAGGCCTCGCCAAGACCTTTCGAATGATACCTAGCTTTTGTCGCTGACTGCTTCCTGGGCGGAGCTATAGGTTCACAAATAAAACACAATTCCCACCAAAAAAACACAAGTCCCACCTCCAAAAAACACAAGTCCCACCCCCAAAAAAACACAAGTCACACCCCCAAAAAACACAAGTCCCACCCCCAAAAAAACACAAGTCACACCCACAAAAAAAACAAGTCCCACCTCCTAAAAACACAAGTCCAACCTCCTAAAAACACAAGTCCCACCTCCAAAAACAACAAGTCCCACCTCCTAAAAACACAAGTCCCACCTCCTAAAAACACAAGTCCCACCTCCTAAAAACACAAGTCCCACCTCCTAAAAACACAAGTCCCACCTCCTAAAAACACAAGTCCAACCTCCTAAAAACACAAGTCCCACCTCCTAAAAACACAAGTCCCACCTAAAAAAAACACAAGTCCCACCTCCAAAAACAACAAGTCCCACCTCCTAAAAAAACAAGTCCCACCTCCTAAAAACACAAGTCCAACCTCCTAAAAACACAAGTCCCACCTCCAAAAACAACAAGTCCCACCTCCTAAAAACACAAGTCCCACCTCCTAAAAACACAAGTCCCACCTCCTAAAAACACAAGTCCCACCTCCTAAAAACACAAGTCCCACCTCCTAAAAACACAAGTCCAACCTCCTAAAAACACAAGTCCCACCTCCTAAAAACACAAGTCCCACCTAAAAAAAACACAAGTCCCACCTCCAAAAACAACAAGTCCCACCTCCTAAAAACACAAGTCCCACCTCCTAAAAACACAAGTCCCACCTCCTAAAAACACAAGTCAACCCTAGGTGCAGTACCATATCTCAGCGCCCGGTGGCGCTAGAGCTCCCAAAACAAGTGCATTCGACTCCCCGCCCTCTAATTAGTATATGGGCGGAGTTTCAGCTCTCTAGGTGCAAAAATAAGGGGGGGTGCACTTCCATATCTCGGCGCCTGGTGGCGCTAGAGCTCCCAAAACAAGTGCATTCGACTCCCCGCCCTCTAATTAGTATATGGGCGGAGTTTCAGCTCTCTAGGTGCAAAAATAAAGGGGGTGCACTTCCATATCTCGGCGCCTGGTGGCGCTAGAGGTCCCAAACCAGGTGCAATCGACGCCCCGCCCCCCAATTAGTATATGGGCGGAGTTTCAGCTCTCTAGGACCTATAGAACTCGAGATATAGGGAAATCAAATTCAGGGGGTGCACTTCAGGGGGGTGCACTTTTCGTTTTTATCCCTATAACCTAACCCTAACCCTAACCCTAACCCTAACCCTAACCCTAACCCTAACCCTAACCCTAACCCTAACCCTAACCCTAACCCTAACCCTAACCTAACCCTAACCCTAACCCTAACCCTAACTCACCCTAACCCTAACCCTAACCCTAACCCTAACCCTAACCCTAACCCATCCTATCCTAATCCTAACCCTTTCCCTAACCCTACCCCCCAAAAGAACACAAGTCCCGCCCCCAAAAAACACAAGTCCCACCCCCCCAAAAAACACAAGTCCCACCCCCAAAAAATAAAAGTCCCACCCCCCCAAAAAACACAAGTCCCACCCCCAAAAAATAAAAGTCCCACCCCCCCAAAAAACACAAGTCCCACCCCCAAAAAACACAAGTCCCACCCCCCAAAAAACACAAGTCCCACCCCCCAAAAAACACAAGTCCCACCCCCAAAAAAACACAAGACCCACCCCCAAAGTCACGCCCCCAAAATCTGGGTTGAGTTATCGGAAAGGTCTGGGTGAGTTTTTGGAAAAATAAGCTTTCTGGGCGGAGCTATAGGGTCACTTCCTGTTAAATTTCGAGTGCCAATATCTCATGACTCATACATCACAGAGACATCAGAGTAGTCTCGTTGGAAAGGTCTCAGAAAACCCTTTCGAATGATACCTAGTTCATGTCGCTGACTGCTTCCTGGGCGGAGCTATGGGACAAAATATATTCATGTATCCAAAAATTATCTCAGCCTAGGAAGGTCGCAGAGACACAAACGAGGTGTCGTTGGAAAGGACTCGTCGAGACCTTTCCAATGATACCAATCACGAGTCGATTCGACTTTCCTAGACCGAGATAATTTTTGGACACATGATTACATTTGGTCCCATAGCTCCGCCCCCAAAGGTCTGAACGATACAAGTGTGGTGTCATTTTAAAGGCCTCGCCAAGACCTTTCGAATGATACCTAGCTTTTGTCGCTGACTGCTTCCTGGGCGGAGCTATAGGTTCACAAATAAAACACAATTCCCACCAAAAAAACACAAGTCCCACCTCCAAAAAACACAAGTCCCACCCCCAAAAAAACACAAGTCACACCCCCAAAAAACACAAGTCCCACCCCCAAAAAAACACAAGTCACACCCACAAAAAAAACAAGTCCCACCTCCTAAAAACACAAGTCCAACCTCCTAAAAACACAAGTCCCACCTCCAAAAACAACAAGTCCCACCTCCTAAAAACACAAGTCCCACCTCCTAAAAACACAAGTCCCACCTCCTAAAAACACAAGTCCCACCTCCTAAAAACACAAGTCCCACCTCCTAAAAACACAAGTCCAACCTCCTAAAAACACAAGTCCCACCTCCTAAAAACACAAGTCCCACCTAAAAAAAACACAAGTCCCACCTCCAAAAACAACAAGTCCCACCTCCTAAAAAAACAAGTCCCACCTCCTAAAAACACAAGTCCAACCTCCTAAAAACACAAGTCCCACCTCCAAAAACAACAAGTCCCACCTCCTAAAAACACAAGTCCCACCTCCTAAAAACACAAGTCCCACCTCCTAAAAACACAAGTCCCACCTCCTAAAAACACAAGTCCCACCTCCTAAAAACACAAGTCCAACCTCCTAAAAACACAAGTCCCACCTCCTAAAAACACAAGTCCCACCTAAAAAAAACACAAGTCCCACCTCCAAAAACAACAAGTCCCACCTCCTAAAAACACAAGTCCCACCTCCTAAAAACACAAGTCCCACCTCCTAAAAACACAAGTCAACCCTAGGTGCAGTACCATATCTCAGCGCCCGGTGGCGCTAGAGCTCCCAAAACAAGTGCATTCGACTCCCCGCCCTCTAATTAGTATATGGGCGGAGTTTCAGCTCTCTAGGTGCAAAAATAAGGGGGGGTGCACTTCCATATCTCGGCGCCTGGTGGCGCTAGAGCTCCCAAAACAAGTGCATTCGACTCCCCGCCCTCTAATTAGTATATGGGCGGAGTTTCAGCTCTCTAGGTGCAAAAATAAAGGGGGTGCACTTCCATATCTCGGCGCCTGGTGGCGCTAGAGGTCCCAAACCAGGTGCAATCGACGCCCCGCCCCCCAATTAGTATATGGGCGGAGTTTCAGCTCTCTAGGACCTATAGAACTCGAGATATAGGGAAATCAAATTCAGGGGGTGCACTTCAGGGGGGTGCACTTTTCGTTTTTATCCCTATAACCTAACCCTAACCCTAACCCTAACCCTAACCCTAACCCTAACCCTAACCCTAACCCTAACCCTAACCCTAACCCTAACCCTAACCCTAACCTAACCCTAACCCTAACCCTAACCCTAACTCACCCTAACCCTAACCCTAACCCTAACCCTAACCCTAACCCTAACCCATCCTATCCTAATCCTAACCCTTTCCCTAACCCTACCCCCCAAAAGAACACAAGTCCCGCCCCCAAAAAACACAAGTCCCACCCCCCCAAAAAACACAAGTCCCACCCCCAAAAAATAAAAGTCCCACCCCCCCAAAAAACACAAGTCCCACCCCCAAAAAATAAAAGTCCCACCCCCCCAAAAAACACAAGTCCCACCCCCAAAAAACACAAGTCCCACCCCCCAAAAAACACAAGTCCCACCCCCCAAAAAACACAAGTCCCACCCCCAAAAAAACACAAGACCCACCCCCAAAGTCACGCCCCCAAAATCTGGGTTGAGTTATCGGAAAGGTCTGGGTGAGTTTTTGGAAAAATAAGCTTTCTGGGCGGAGCTATAGGGTCACTTCCTGTTAAATTTCGAGTGCCAATATCTCATGACTCATACATCACAGAGACATCAGAGTAGTCTCGTTGGAAAGGTCTCAGAAAACCCTTTCGAATGATACCTAGTTCATGTCGCTGACTGCTTCCTGGGCGGAGCTATGGGACAAAATATATTCATGTATCCAAAAATTATCTCAGCCTAGGAAGGTCGCAGAGACACAAACGAGGTGTCGTTGGAAAGGACTCGTCGAGACCTTTCCAATGATACCAATCACGAGTCGATTCGACTTTCCTAGACCGAGATAATTTTTGGACACATGATTACATTTGGTCCCATAGCTCCGCCCCCAAAGGTCTGAACGATACAAGTGTGGTGTCATTTTAAAGGCCTCGCCAAGACCTTTCGAATGATACCTAGCTTTTGTCGCTGACTGCTTCCTGGGCGGAGCTATAGGTTCACAAATAAAACACAATTCCCACCAAAAAAACACAAGTCCCACCTCCAAAAAACACAAGTCCCACCCCCAAAAAAACACAAGTCACACCCCCAAAAAACACAAGTCCCACCCCCAAAAAAACACAAGTCACACCCACAAAAAAAACAAGTCCCACCTCCTAAAAACACAAGTCCAACCTCCTAAAAACACAAGTCCCACCTCCAAAAACAACAAGTCCCACCTCCTAAAAACACAAGTCCCACCTCCTAAAAACACAAGTCCCACCTCCTAAAAACACAAGTCCCACCTCCTAAAAACACAAGTCCCACCTCCTAAAAACACAAGTCCAACCTCCTAAAAACACAAGTCCCACCTCCTAAAAACACAAGTCCCACCTAAAAAAAACACAAGTCCCACCTCCAAAAACAACAAGTCCCACCTCCTAAAAAAACAAGTCCCACCTCCTAAAAACACAAGTCCAACCTCCTAAAAACACAAGTCCCACCTCCAAAAACAACAAGTCCCACCTCCTAAAAACACAAGTCCCACCTCCTAAAAACACAAGTCCCACCTCCTAAAAACACAAGTCCCACCTCCTAAAAACACAAGTCCCACCTCCTAAAAACACAAGTCCAACCTCCTAAAAACACAAGTCCCACCTCCTAAAAACACAAGTCCCACCTAAAAAAAACACAAGTCCCACCTCCAAAAACAACAAGTCCCACCTCCTAAAAACACAAGTCCCACCTCCTAAAAACACAAGTCCCACCTCCTAAAAACACAAGTCAACCCTAGGTGCAGTACCATATCTCAGCGCCCGGTGGCGCTAGAGCTCCCAAAACAAGTGCATTCGACTCCCCGCCCTCTAATTAGTATATGGGCGGAGTTTCAGCTCTCTAGGTGCAAAAATAAGGGGGGGTGCACTTCCATATCTCGGCGCCTGGTGGCGCTAGAGCTCCCAAAACAAGTGCATTCGACTCCCCGCCCTCTAATTAGTATATGGGCGGAGTTTCAGCTCTCTAGGTGCAAAAATAAAGGGGGTGCACTTCCATATCTCGGCGCCTGGTGGCGCTAGAGGTCCCAAACCAGGTGCAATCGACGCCCCGCCCCCCAATTAGTATATGGGCGGAGTTTCAGCTCTCTAGGACCTATAGAACTCGAGATATAGGGAAATCAAATTCAGGGGGTGCACTTCAGGGGGGTGCACTTTTCGTTTTTATCCCTATAACCTAACCCTAACCCTAACCCTAACCCTAACCCTAACCCTAACCCTAACCCTAACCCTAACCCTAACCCTAACCCTAACCCTAACCCTAACCTAACCCTAACCCTAACCCTAACCCTAACTCACCCTAACCCTAACCCTAACCCTAACCCTAACCCTAACCCTAACCCATCCTATCCTAATCCTAACCCTTTCCCTAACCCTACCCCCCAAAAGAACACAAGTCCCGCCCCCAAAAAACACAAGTCCCACCCCCCCAAAAAACACAAGTCCCACCCCCAAAAAATAAAAGTCCCACCCCCCCAAAAAACACAAGTCCCACCCCCAAAAAATAAAAGTCCCACCCCCCCAAAAAACACAAGTCCCACCCCCAAAAAACACAAGTCCCACCCCCCAAAAAACACAAGTCCCACCCCCCAAAAAACACAAGTCCCACCCCCAAAAAAACACAAGACCCACCCCCAAAGTCACGCCCCCAAAATCTGGGTTGAGTTATCGGAAAGGTCTGGGTGAGTTTTTGGAAAAATAAGCTTTCTGGGCGGAGCTATAGGGTCACTTCCTGTTAAATTTCGAGTGCCAATATCTCATGACTCATACATCACAGAGACATCAGAGTAGTCTCGTTGGAAAGGTCTCAGAAAACCCTTTCGAATGATACCTAGTTCATGTCGCTGACTGCTTCCTGGGCGGAGCTATGGGACAAAATATATTCATGTATCCAAAAATTATCTCAGCCTAGGAAGGTCGCAGAGACACAAACGAGGTGTCGTTGGAAAGGACTCGTCGAGACCTTTCCAATGATACCAATCACGAGTCGATTCGACTTTCCTAGACCGAGATAATTTTTGGACACATGATTACATTTGGTCCCATAGCTCCGCCCCCAAAGGTCTGAACGATACAAGTGTGGTGTCATTTTAAAGGCCTCGCCAAGACCTTTCGAATGATACCTAGCTTTTGTCGCTGACTGCTTCCTGGGCGGAGCTATAGGTTCACAAATAAAACACAATTCCCACCAAAAAAACACAAGTCCCACCTCCAAAAAACACAAGTCCCACCCCCAAAAAAACACAAGTCACACCCCCAAAAAACACAAGTCCCACCCCCAAAAAAACACAAGTCACACCCACAAAAAAAACAAGTCCCACCTCCTAAAAACACAAGTCCAACCTCCTAAAAACACAAGTCCCACCTCCAAAAACAACAAGTCCCACCTCCTAAAAACACAAGTCCCACCTCCTAAAAACACAAGTCCCACCTCCTAAAAACACAAGTCCCACCTCCTAAAAACACAAGTCCCACCTCCTAAAAACACAAGTCCAACCTCCTAAAAACACAAGTCCCACCTCCTAAAAACACAAGTCCCACCTAAAAAAAACACAAGTCCCACCTCCAAAAACAACAAGTCCCACCTCCTAAAAAAACAAGTCCCACCTCCTAAAAACACAAGTCCAACCTCCTAAAAACACAAGTCCCACCTCCAAAAACAACAAGTCCCACCTCCTAAAAACACAAGTCCCACCTCCTAAAAACACAAGTCCCACCTCCTAAAAACACAAGTCCCACCTCCTAAAAACACAAGTCCCACCTCCTAAAAACACAAGTCCAACCTCCTAAAAACACAAGTCCCACCTCCTAAAAACACAAGTCCCACCTAAAAAAAACACAAGTCCCACCTCCAAAAACAACAAGTCCCACCTCCTAAAAACACAAGTCCCACCTCCTAAAAACACAAGTCCCACCTCCTAAAAACACAAGTCAACCCTAGGTGCAGTACCATATCTCAGCGCCCGGTGGCGCTAGAGCTCCCAAAACAAGTGCATTCGACTCCCCGCCCTCTAATTAGTATATGGGCGGAGTTTCAGCTCTCTAGGTGCAAAAATAAGGGGGGGTGCACTTCCATATCTCGGCGCCTGGTGGCGCTAGAGCTCCCAAAACAAGTGCATTCGACTCCCCGCCCTCTAATTAGTATATGGGCGGAGTTTCAGCTCTCTAGGTGCAAAAATAAAGGGGGTGCACTTCCATATCTCGG
The DNA here is from genome assembly GCA_030578255.1 of Tiaroga cobitis. NCBI lineage: Eukaryota > Metazoa > Chordata > Actinopteri > Cypriniformes > Leuciscidae > Tiaroga > Tiaroga cobitis. The sequence continues at coordinate 20,098 of JAROOI010000232.1, forward strand.
CGCCTGGTGGCGCTAGAGGTCCCAAACCAGGTGCAATCGACGCCCCGCCCCCCAATTAGTATATGGGCGGAGTTTCAGCTCTCTAGGACCTATAGAACTCGAGATATAGGGAAATCAAATTCAGGGGGTGCACTTCAGGGGGGTGCACTTTTCGTTTTTATCCCTATAACCTAACCCTAACCCTAACCCTAACCCTAACCCTAACCCTAACCCTAACCCTAACCCTAACCCTAACCCTAACCCTAACCCTAACCCTAACCTAACCCTAACCCTAACCCTAACCCTAACTCACCCTAACCCTAACCCTAACCCTAACCCTAACCCTAACCCTAACCCATCCTATCCTAATCCTAACCCTTTCCCTAACCCTACCCCCCAAAAGAACACAAGTCCCGCCCCCAAAAAACACAAGTCCCACCCCCCCAAAAAACACAAGTCCCACCCCCAAAAAATAAAAGTCCCACCCCCCCAAAAAACACAAGTCCCACCCCCAAAAAATAAAAGTCCCACCCCCCCAAAAAACACAAGTCCCACCCCCAAAAAACACAAGTCCCACCCCCCAAAAAACACAAGTCCCACCCCCCAAAAAACACAAGTCCCACCCCCAAAAAAACACAAGACCCACCCCCAAAGTCACGCCCCCAAAATCTGGGTTGAGTTATCGGAAAGGTCTGGGTGAGTTTTTGGAAAAATAAGCTTTCTGGGCGGAGCTATAGGGTCACTTCCTGTTAAATTTCGAGTGCCAATATCTCATGACTCATACATCACAGAGACATCAGAGTAGTCTCGTTGGAAAGGTCTCAGAAAACCCTTTCGAATGATACCTAGTTCATGTCGCTGACTGCTTCCTGGGCGGAGCTATGGGACAAAATATATTCATGTATCCAAAAATTATCTCAGCCTAGGAAGGTCGCAGAGACACAAACGAGGTGTCGTTGGAAAGGACTCGTCGAGACCTTTCCAATGATACCAATCACGAGTCGATTCGACTTTCCTAGACCGAGATAATTTTTGGACACATGATTACATTTGGTCCCATAGCTCCGCCCCCAAAGGTCTGAACGATACAAGTGTGGTGTCATTTTAAAGGCCTCGCCAAGACCTTTCGAATGATACCTAGCTTTTGTCGCTGACTGCTTCCTGGGCGGAGCTATAGGTTCACAAATAAAACACAATTCCCACCAAAAAAACACAAGTCCCACCTCCAAAAAACACAAGTCCCACCCCCAAAAAAACACAAGTCACACCCCCAAAAAACACAAGTCCCACCCCCAAAAAAACACAAGTCACACCCACAAAAAAAACAAGTCCCACCTCCTAAAAACACAAGTCCAACCTCCTAAAAACACAAGTCCCACCTCCAAAAACAACAAGTCCCACCTCCTAAAAACACAAGTCCCACCTCCTAAAAACACAAGTCCCACCTCCTAAAAACACAAGTCCCACCTCCTAAAAACACAAGTCCCACCTCCTAAAAACACAAGTCCAACCTCCTAAAAACACAAGTCCCACCTCCTAAAAACACAAGTCCCACCTAAAAAAAACACAAGTCCCACCTCCAAAAACAACAAGTCCCACCTCCTAAAAAAACAAGTCCCACCTCCTAAAAACACAAGTCCAACCTCCTAAAAACACAAGTCCCACCTCCAAAAACAACAAGTCCCACCTCCTAAAAACACAAGTCCCACCTCCTAAAAACACAAGTCCCACCTCCTAAAAACACAAGTCCCACCTCCTAAAAACACAAGTCCCACCTCCTAAAAACACAAGTCCAACCTCCTAAAAACACAAGTCCCACCTCCTAAAAACACAAGTCCCACCTAAAAAAAACACAAGTCCCACCTCCAAAAACAACAAGTCCCACCTCCTAAAAACACAAGTCCCACCTCCTAAAAACACAAGTCCCACCTCCTAAAAACACAAGTCAACCCTAGGTGCAGTACCATATCTCAGCGCCCGGTGGCGCTAGAGCTCCCAAAACAAGTGCATTCGACTCCCCGCCCTCTAATTAGTATATGGGCGGAGTTTCAGCTCTCTAGGTGCAAAAATAAGGGGGGGTGCACTTCCATATCTCGGCGCCTGGTGGCGCTAGAGCTCCCAAAACAAGTGCATTCGACTCCCCGCCCTCTAATTAGTATATGGGCGGAGTTTCAGCTCTCTAGGTGCAAAAATAAAGGGGGTGCACTTCCATATCTCGGCGCCTGGTGGCGCTAGAGGTCCCAAACCAGGTGCAATCGACGCCCCGCCCCCCAATTAGTATATGGGCGGAGTTTCAGCTCTCTAGGACCTATAGAACTCGAGATATAGGGAAATCAAATTCAGGGGGTGCACTTCAGGGGGGTGCACTTTTCGTTTTTATCCCTATAACCTAACCCTAACCCTAACCCTAACCCTAACCCTAACCCTAACCCTAACCCTAACCCTAACCCTAACCCTAACCCTAACCCTAACCCTAACCTAACCCTAACCCTAACCCTAACCCTAACTCACCCTAACCCTAACCCTAACCCTAACCCTAACCCTAACCCTAACCCATCCTATCCTAATCCTAACCCTTTCCCTAACCCTACCCCCCAAAAGAACACAAGTCCCGCCCCCAAAAAACACAAGTCCCACCCCCCCAAAAAACACAAGTCCCACCCCCAAAAAATAAAAGTCCCACCCCCCCAAAAAACACAAGTCCCACCCCCAAAAAATAAAAGTCCCACCCCCCCAAAAAACACAAGTCCCACCCCCAAAAAACACAAGTCCCACCCCCCAAAAAACACAAGTCCCACCCCCCAAAAAACACAAGTCCCACCCCCAAAAAAACACAAGACCCACCCCCAAAGTCACGCCCCCAAAATCTGGGTTGAGTTATCGGAAAGGTCTGGGTGAGTTTTTGGAAAAATAAGCTTTCTGGGCGGAGCTATAGGGTCACTTCCTGTTAAATTTCGAGTGCCAATATCTCATGACTCATACATCACAGAGACATCAGAGTAGTCTCGTTGGAAAGGTCTCAGAAAACCCTTTCGAATGATACCTAGTTCATGTCGCTGACTGCTTCCTGGGCGGAGCTATGGGACAAAATATATTCATGTATCCAAAAATTATCTCAGCCTAGGAAGGTCGCAGAGACACAAACGAGGTGTCGTTGGAAAGGACTCGTCGAGACCTTTCCAATGATACCAATCACGAGTCGATTCGACTTTCCTAGACCGAGATAATTTTTGGACACATGATTACATTTGGTCCCATAGCTCCGCCCCCAAAGGTCTGAACGATACAAGTGTGGTGTCATTTTAAAGGCCTCGCCAAGACCTTTCGAATGATACCTAGCTTTTGTCGCTGACTGCTTCCTGGGCGGAGCTATAGGTTCACAAATAAAACACAATTCCCACCAAAAAAACACAAGTCCCACCTCCAAAAAACACAAGTCCCACCCCCAAAAAAACACAAGTCACACCCCCAAAAAACACAAGTCCCACCCCCAAAAAAACACAAGTCACACCCACAAAAAAAACAAGTCCCACCTCCTAAAAACACAAGTCCAACCTCCTAAAAACACAAGTCCCACCTCCAAAAACAACAAGTCCCACCTCCTAAAAACACAAGTCCCACCTCCTAAAAACACAAGTCCCACCTCCTAAAAACACAAGTCCCACCTCCTAAAAACACAAGTCCCACCTCCTAAAAACACAAGTCCAACCTCCTAAAAACACAAGTCCCACCTCCTAAAAACACAAGTCCCACCTAAAAAAAACACAAGTCCCACCTCCAAAAACAACAAGTCCCACCTCCTAAAAAAACAAGTCCCACCTCCTAAAAACACAAGTCCAACCTCCTAAAAACACAAGTCCCACCTCCAAAAACAACAAGTCCCACCTCCTAAAAACACAAGTCCCACCTCCTAAAAACACAAGTCCCACCTCCTAAAAACACAAGTCCCACCTCCTAAAAACACAAGTCCCACCTCCTAAAAACACAAGTCCAACCTCCTAAAAACACAAGTCCCACCTCCTAAAAACACAAGTCCCACCTAAAAAAAACACAAGTCCCACCTCCAAAAACAACAAGTCCCACCTCCTAAAAACACAAGTCCCACCTCCTAAAAACACAAGTCCCACCTCCTAAAAACACAAGTCAACCCTAGGTGCAGTACCATATCTCAGCGCCCGGTGGCGCTAGAGCTCCCAAAACAAGTGCATTCGACTCCCCGCCCTCTAATTAGTATATGGGCGGAGTTTCAGCTCTCTAGGTGCAAAAATAAGGGGGGGTGCACTTCCATATCTCGGCGCCTGGTGGCGCTAGAGCTCCCAAAACAAGTGCATTCGACTCCCCGCCCTCTAATTAGTATATGGGCGGAGTTTCAGCTCTCTAGGTGCAAAAATAAAGGGGGTGCACTTCCATATCTCGGCGCCTGGTGGCGCTAGAGGTCCCAAACCAGGTGCAATCGACGCCCCGCCCCCCAATTAGTATATGGGCGGAGTTTCAGCTCTCTAGGACCTATAGAACTCGAGATATAGGGAAATCAAATTCAGGGGGTGCACTTCAGGGGGGTGCACTTTTCGTTTTTATCCCTATAACCTAACCCTAACCCTAACCCTAACCCTAACCCTAACCCTAACCCTAACCCTAACCCTAACCCTAACCCTAACCCTAACCCTAACCCTAACCTAACCCTAACCCTAACCCTAACCCTAACTCACCCTAACCCTAACCCTAACCCTAACCCTAACCCTAACCCTAACCCATCCTATCCTAATCCTAACCCTTTCCCTAACCCTACCCCCCAAAAGAACACAAGTCCCGCCCCCAAAAAACACAAGTCCCACCCCCCCAAAAAACACAAGTCCCACCCCCAAAAAATAAAAGTCCCACCCCCCCAAAAAACACAAGTCCCACCCCCAAAAAATAAAAGTCCCACCCCCCCAAAAAACACAAGTCCCACCCCCAAAAAACACAAGTCCCACCCCCCAAAAAACACAAGTCCCACCCCCCAAAAAACACAAGTCCCACCCCCAAAAAAACACAAGACCCACCCCCAAAGTCACGCCCCCAAAATCTGGGTTGAGTTATCGGAAAGGTCTGGGTGAGTTTTTGGAAAAATAAGCTTTCTGGGCGGAGCTATAGGGTCACTTCCTGTTAAATTTCGAGTGCCAATATCTCATGACTCATACATCACAGAGACATCAGAGTAGTCTCGTTGGAAAGGTCTCAGAAAACCCTTTCGAATGATACCTAGTTCATGTCGCTGACTGCTTCCTGGGCGGAGCTATGGGACAAAATATATTCATGTATCCAAAAATTATCTCAGCCTAGGAAGGTCGCAGAGACACAAACGAGGTGTCGTTGGAAAGGACTCGTCGAGACCTTTCCAATGATACCAATCACGAGTCGATTCGACTTTCCTAGACCGAGATAATTTTTGGACACATGATTACATTTGGTCCCATAGCTCCGCCCCCAAAGGTCTGAACGATACAAGTGTGGTGTCATTTTAAAGGCCTCGCCAAGACCTTTCGAATGATACCTAGCTTTTGTCGCTGACTGCTTCCTGGGCGGAGCTATAGGTTCACAAATAAAACACAATTCCCACCAAAAAAACACAAGTCCCACCTCCAAAAAACACAAGTCCCACCCCCAAAAAAACACAAGTCACACCCCCAAAAAACACAAGTCCCACCCCCAAAAAAACACAAGTCACACCCACAAAAAAAACAAGTCCCACCTCCTAAAAACACAAGTCCAACCTCCTAAAAACACAAGTCCCACCTCCAAAAACAACAAGTCCCACCTCCTAAAAACACAAGTCCCACCTCCTAAAAACACAAGTCCCACCTCCTAAAAACACAAGTCCCACCTCCTAAAAACACAAGTCCCACCTCCTAAAAACACAAGTCCAACCTCCTAAAAACACAAGTCCCACCTCCTAAAAACACAAGTCCCACCTAAAAAAAACACAAGTCCCACCTCCAAAAACAACAAGTCCCACCTCCTAAAAAAACAAGTCCCACCTCCTAAAAACACAAGTCCAACCTCCTAAAAACACAAGTCCCACCTCCAAAAACAACAAGTCCCACCTCCTAAAAACACAAGTCCCACCTCCTAAAAACACAAGTCCCACCTCCTAAAAACACAAGTCCCACCTCCTAAAAACACAAGTCCCACCTCCTAAAAACACAAGTCCAACCTCCTAAAAACACAAGTCCCACCTCCTAAAAACACAAGTCCCACCTAAAAAAAACACAAGTCCCACCTCCAAAAACAACAAGTCCCACCTCCTAAAAACACAAGTCCCACCTCCTAAAAACACAAGTCCCACCTCCTAAAAACACAAGTCAACCCTAGGTGCAGTACCATATCTCAGCGCCCGGTGGCGCTAGAGCTCCCAAAACAAGTGCATTCGACTCCCCGCCCTCTAATTAGTATATGGGCGGAGTTTCAGCTCTCTAGGTGCAAAAATAAGGGGGGGTGCACTTCCATATCTCGGCGCCTGGTGGCGCTAGAGCTCCCAAAACAAGTGCATTCGACTCCCCGCCCTCTAATTAGTATATGGGCGGAGTTTCAGCTCTCTAGGTGCAAAAATAAAGGGGGTGCACTTCCATATCTCGGCGCCTGGTGGCGCTAGAGGTCCCAAACCAGGTGCAATCGACGCCCCGCCCCCCAATTAGTATATGGGCGGAGTTTCAGCTCTCTAGGACCTATAGAACTCGAGATATAGGGAAATCAAATTCAGGGGGTGCACTTCAGGGGGGTGCACTTTTCGTTTTTATCCCTATAACCTAACCCTAACCCTAACCCTAACCCTAACCCTAACCCTAACCCTAACCCTAACCCTAACCCTAACCCTAACCCTAACCCTAACCCTAACCTAACCCTAACCCTAACCCTAACCCTAACTCACCCTAACCCTAACCCTAACCCTAACCCTAACCCTAACCCTAACCCATCCTATCCTAATCCTAACCCTTTCCCTAACCCTACCCCCCAAAAGAACACAAGTCCCGCCCCCAAAAAACACAAGTCCCACCCCCCCAAAAAACACAAGTCCCACCCCCAAAAAATAAAAGTCCCACCCCCCCAAAAAACACAAGTCCCACCCCCAAAAAATAAAAGTCCCACCCCCCCAAAAAACACAAGTCCCACCCCCAAAAAACACAAGTCCCACCCCCCAAAAAACACAAGTCCCACCCCCCAAAAAACACAAGTCCCACCCCCAAAAAAACACAAGACCCACCCCCAAAGTCACGCCCCCAAAATCTGGGTTGAGTTATCGGAAAGGTCTGGGTGAGTTTTTGGAAAAATAAGCTTTCTGGGCGGAGCTATAGGGTCACTTCCTGTTAAATTTCGAGTGCCAATATCTCATGACTCATACATCACAGAGACATCAGAGTAGTCTCGTTGGAAAGGTCTCAGAAAACCCTTTCGAATGATACCTAGTTCATGTCGCTGACTGCTTCCTGGGCGGAGCTATGGGACAAAATATATTCATGTATCCAAAAATTATCTCAGCCTAGGAAGGTCGCAGAGACACAAACGAGGTGTCGTTGGAAAGGACTCGTCGAGACCTTTCCAATGATACCAATCACGAGTCGATTCGACTTTCCTAGACCGAGATAATTTTTGGACACATGATTACATTTGGTCCCATAGCTCCGCCCCCAAAGGTCTGAACGATACAAGTGTGGTGTCATTTTAAAGGCCTCGCCAAGACCTTTCGAATGATACCTAGCTTTTGTCGCTGACTGCTTCCTGGGCGGAGCTATAGGTTCACAAATAAAACACAATTCCCACCAAAAAAACACAAGTCCCACCTCCAAAAAACACAAGTCCCACCCCCAAAAAAACACAAGTCACACCCCCAAAAAACACAAGTCCCACCCCCAAAAAAACACAAGTCACACCCACAAAAAAAACAAGTCCCACCTCCTAAAAACACAAGTCCAACCTCCTAAAAACACAAGTCCCACCTCCAAAAACAACAAGTCCCACCTCCTAAAAACACAAGTCCCACCTCCTAAAAACACAAGTCCCACCTCCTAAAAACACAAGTCCCACCTCCTAAAAACACAAGTCCCACCTCCTAAAAACACAAGTCCAACCTCCTAAAAACACAAGTCCCACCTCCTAAAAACACAAGTCCCACCTAAAAAAAACACAAGTCCCACCTCCAAAAACAACAAGTCCCACCTCCTAAAAAAACAAGTCCCACCTCCTAAAAACACAAGTCCAACCTCCTAAAAACACAAGTCCCACCTCCAAAAACAACAAGTCCCACCTCCTAAAAACACAAGTCCCACCTCCTAAAAACACAAGTCCCACCTCCTAAAAACACAAGTCCCACCTCCTAAAAACACAAGTCCCACCTCCTAAAAACACAAGTCCAACCTCCTAAAAACACAAGTCCCACCTCCTAAAAACACAAGTCCCACCTAAAAAAAACACAAGTCCCACCTCCAAAAACAACAAGTCCCACCTCCTAAAAACACAAGTCCCACCTCCTAAAAACACAAGTCCCACCTCCTAAAAACACAAGTCAACCCTAGGTGCAGTACCATATCTCAGCGCCCGGTGGCGCTAGAGCTCCCAAAACAAGTGCATTCGACTCCCCGCCCTCTAATTAGTATATGGGCGGAGTTTCAGCTCTCTAGGTGCAAAAATAAGGGGGGGTGCACTTCCATATCTCGGCGCCTGGTGGCGCTAGAGCTCCCAAAACAAGTGCATTCGACTCCCCGCCCTCTAATTAGTATATGGGCGGAGTTTCAGCTCTCTAGGTGCAAAAATAAAGGGGGTGCACTTCCATATCTCGGCGCCTGGTGGCGCTAGAGGTCCCAAACCAGGTGCAATCGACGCCCCGCCCCCCAATTAGTATATGGGCGGAGTTTCAGCTCTCTAGGACCTATAGAACTCGAGATATAGGGAAATCAAATTCAGGGGGTGCACTTCAGGGGGGTGCACTTTTCGTTTTTATCCCTATAACCTAACCCTAACCCTAACCCTAACCCTAACCCTAACCCTAACCCTAACCCTAACCCTAACCCTAACCCTAACCCTAACCCTAACCCTAACCCTAACCCTAACCTAACCCTAACCCTAACGGTGAACCTTCCTCGGCCCGCCACCAGAGCCCCTGGTGCCCTGGAAGTCCACACCCACTGCACGTTTTTGACTCTGAGGAATTTTCAGACCTCGAAAAGGGCCCCGACTTTGAACGGCCGTAACTCGGGGACCCGGCCGCCCAGAGGCGCCAGACTCGGGTCAAAGTAGGGTCTGGGTGGGCCCCTCGCAACGAGCCCACCCCCGAGCTCCGGGGCCCCCCGGTCCCGGAGAAAAGGGGCCCGACGGGACGGGGCGCCCATCGGAAGGAAAGGTCCCAGGGGCCCGGGGAGGCGGGGTCCGAGAGGGCCCGGGGGGAGCCCCCGACACCCGAAAGGGCGAGCCGCTGGGCCCTCCCCTTTCCGAGACACGGGCCGTTTTGTCCAAAAGTCCCCCGCGCGTAACCGGCCGTGTCTCGGGACCCGAAGGGCCCAGCGGCTCGGGACGGCGGGTGCCGGGGCCACCCTAGGGGACCCTGCTTCTCCCGCCGTCCCGAGCCACGGGGACCTTCCGGTCCCGAGATACGGCCACTTCCTGTCCAGCTTTGACCGGGCGTAACTCGGAGAGGAAGCCGAGTTGGGGCGCGACGCTCTGGGCGTTGGGGGACCTCGAGGAGACCCCCCCACACCGGGCGTGTGGAGCCCCAACTCGGCTTGGTTCCGGAGATATGCCTGTTTGAAATTTCAACTTTGACCGGATGTAACTCGAAAAGTAAGCCGAGTCGGGGCCCCACACTCTGGGCCTGGGGGGGACCTCGAGGAGACCCCCCCCCCACACCGGGCGTGTGGAGCCCCAACTCGGCTTGGTCCCAGAGATATGCCTGTT
>JAROOI010000232.1:40000-63579 GCA_030578255.1 Tiaroga cobitis
ACCCGGAGGCGCCCGTTCGTACGGGAGTCCGTCCCCTTGTCCGAGCGGGGCCTTTGTCCCCTCCTCGACAAAACCCCGAAGGTCCGTTTTAGGACCGTCTCGACACCGACGAGTGCTCCGTCGGGCCGACCGATTCCGCCCCGCGCCCGAGTCTGAGGCGCCCTCCCCGGTCACCGGCCGGGGAGTCGGGACATCCTGGGAAAATCTCTCGACAGCACGTTTACGGTCACTGTTCGTTTTTTCGGAGGTGGACTTTTCCTCCAGACCGCCCTCGTCAACGCTTACCGCCCCAGATAACGCATCCTCCCCAGGATGTAGTGAGACCAAGGCCGAGGCCGAGGCCGAGACCGAGACCGAGACCGAGACCGAGCACCGCTTCGTCCGTCACCTTGTCCGAGCGGGGCGCTTGTCCCCTCCTCGACAAAACCCCGAAGGTCCGTTTTAGGACCGTCTCGGCACCGACGGGTGCTCCGTCGCACCCAACCGATTCCAACGCGCCCGAGTCTGAGGCGCCCTCCCCGGTTGCCAGCCGGGGAGTCGGGAAACCCTGGGAAAATATTTCGACAGCACGTTTACGGACTCTGTTCGTTTTTCGGAGGGGGACTTTTCCTCCAGAGCGCCCCCGTCAACGCTTACCGCCCCAGATGGCACATCCTCCCCAGGATGTAGTGAGATCGAGACCTAGCACCGCTTCGTCCGTCACCTTGTCCGAGCGGGGCCTTTGTCCCCTCCTCGACAAAACCCCGAAGGTCCGTTTTAGGACCGTCTCGGCACCGACGGGTGCTCCGTCGCGCCCAACCGATTCCAACGCGCCCGAGTCTGAGGCGCCCTCCCCGGTCGCCAGCCGGGGAGTCGGGAAACCCTGGGAAAATCTTTCGACAGCACGTTTACGAACTCTGTTCGTTTTTCGGAGGTGGACTTTTCCTCCAGAGCGCCCTCGTCACCGCCTACCACCCCAGATGATGCATCCTCCCCAGGATGTAGAGAACCCGAGACCGAGACCGAGACCGAGCACCGCTTCGTCCGTCACCTTGTCCGAGCGGGGCGCTTGTCCCCTCCTCGACAAACCCCCAAAGGTCCGTTTTAGGACCGTCTTTCCTCCGATGTGAGCTCCGTCAAGCAGACGGATGCACGCGTGCCCGAACCCGAGGCACTCTCCCCGGTCGTCAGCCGGGGAGCCGAGTCAGCGTGGGAATCTCATTCGTACGCCACTTGACGGACTCTGTCCGTTTTTGTTTCTCACCGCTTTTTCCTCCAGGGGTGTCTCAAGCCCCTGGAGTCGTTCATCACCGTTTACCCAGACCGATCGCTCGACAAGCGTACGTTTCTTACCCCGGGATCAGCCGAGGAGCCCCAAGGACAGACGGAACCGCGGCGCGCTGGCTTCCTACACACGGGTCTCGCTCCGCTCGAGCCCCCGGTCGAGGGATGGCTCGAGGACGGCACGGCCGCTCATAGGGCGCGCGAGGATCCATCCGCCCCGGGGGGGGTTTGGAGGGAGGCCTCTGGGTCGAGGCCGTAACCGGGAAGGGTGCTTTCAAAGCGGGGTGAGGCGCAGGGCGAAGTTAGGCTCTGAGACGTGACAGAGGAGGCCACCCTAAATACCTCCCCGACCGTCCGAGCCCCACGACGCACCCGCCGCCACCGCCGCCTCCGCGGACATCCGTTTCAGACGGGCCTTCTGAGTCTCCCGAGGGTCGACGCGGCCTGCTTTCCCCGGAGGGAGGCCGCGTCTAGAGCCGACGCGCAGAGCGGGGAGGAGCAAGCTGCCCAGAGCGGTCTTTCGACCGGGCAGGGGCCGTCCCCAGGCGCGTCCCGACTTCCAATCGACCAGGCGACCCCTAGCAGCGACGGCCCGGAGGAGGGGGTGCTCTCCTCCCGGGCCCAAGGCAACCCGGAGGCGCCTGTTGACCGTCACCTTGTCCGAGAAGAGCAGGAAGGTCTGCAGCTCTTGTTTGCATACATTTATGTATATCTTGGCATTTTCCTCCAGCGTGGCCATTCACCATGAGCACACGCACCCAGGGGCGGTGCACCTCCGCCCGGACGCAAAGCAGTTAGGGGTCCTGGGTGTCCAATCCAGACCCGCGTTTACTGTAAGTCTCGTTGCCCTTTTATCTGGGCTGGGGTCAGGCCGATTCCCCTCCCGGTCTGACCACCACGGGGGCACTCTGATCCTTGTTCTGGTTCTGGTTCGTGTACCTTGTCCCTTGTCCGAGCGAAGCATATGGTTTTTATTTACCCCGGGATCAACCGAGGAGCCCCTGAACGGACGAAACCGCGGCGCGCTGGCTTCCTACACACGGGTCTCGCTCCGCTCGAGCCCCCGGTCGAGGGATGGCTCGAGGACGGCACGGCCGCTCATAGGGCGCGCGAGGATCCATCCGTCTTGGTCGATTTTTTTTGGGGCCCGAGTCTAGCCCAAACCGACCGTTCGACAAGCATATGGTTTTTATTTACCCCGGGATCAACCGAGGAGCCCCAGAACGGACGAAACCGCGGCGCGCTGGCTTCCTACACACGGGTCTCGCTCCGCTCGAGCCCCCGGTCGAGGGATGGCTCGAGGACGGCACGGCCGCTCATAGGGCGCGCGAGGATCCATCCGTCTGGGGGGGGTTGGAGGGAGGCCTCTGGGTCGAGGCCGTAACCGGGAAGGGTGCTTTCAAAGCGGGGTGAGGCGCAGGGCGAAGTTAGGCTCTGAGACGTGACAGAGGGGCCCCCCTAAATACCTCCTCGACCGTCCGAGCCTCCCGACGCACCCGCCGCCACCCGCCGCCTCCGCGGACATCCGTTTCAGACGGGCCTTCTGAGTCTCCCGAGGGTCGACGCGGCCTGCTTTCCCCGGAGGGAGGCCGCGCCTAGAGCCGACGCGCAGAGCGGGAGGAGCAAGCTGCCCAGAGCGGTCTTTCGACCGGGCAGGGGCCGTCCCCAGGCGCGTCCCGAGTTCCAATCGACCAGGCGACCCCTAGCAGCGACGGCCCGGAGGAGGGGGTGCGCTCCTCCCGGGCCCGAGGCAACCCGGAGGCGCCTGTTGACCGTCACCTTGTCCGAGAAGAGCAGGAAGTTCTGCGAGAGAGCGTGGAGCTCTTGTTTGCATACATTTATGTATATCTTGGCATTTTCCTCCAGCGTGGCCATTCACCATGAGCACACGCACCCAGGGGCGGTGCACCTCCGCCCGGACGCAAAGCAGTTAGGGGTCCTGGGTGTCCAATCCAGACCCTCGTTTACTGTAAGTCTCGTTGCCCTTTTATATCTGGGCTGGGGTCAGGCCGATTCCCCTCCCGGTCTGACCACCACGGGGGCCACTCTGATCCTTGTTCTGGTTCTGGTTCTGGTTCCTGTACCTTGTCCCTTGTCCGAGCGGAGGGTTGTTACTCCCCTCCTCCACAAAGCCCCAAAGGTCCATCTTGGGACCGTCTCAGCTCCAGGCGAGCTCCGGCAGACAAACCGATCCAACTGTGCCCGGGACCGAGGCACTCTCCCCTGGGCTCATCGGGGGAGATATAACAGCATGGAGCTTTGAAGCCATCGCACATTTTTGGACTTGGTCGATTTTAGTTTTTGGGGCCCGAGTCTAGCCCAAACCGACCGTTCGACAAGCATATGGTTTTTATTTACCCCGGGATCAACCGAGGAGCCCCAAGGACAGACGAAACCGCGGCGCGCTGGCTTCCTACACACGGGTCTCGCTCCGCTCGAGCCCCCGGTCGAGGGATGGCTCGAGGACGGCACGGCCGCTCATAGGGCGCGCGAGGATCCATCCGCCTTGGTCGATTTTTTTTTGGGCCCGAGTCTAGCCCAAACCGACCGTTCGACAAGCATATGGTTTTTATTTACCCCGGGATCAACCGTGGAGCCCCAGAACGGACGAAACCGCGGCGCGCTGGCTTCCTACACACGGGTCTCGCTCCGCTCGAGCCCCCGGTCGAGGGATGGCTCGAGGACGGCACGGCCGCTCATAGGGCGCGCGAGGATCCATCCGTCTGGTGGGGGGTTGGAGGGAGGCCTCTGGGTCGAGGCCGTAACCGGGAAGGGTGCTTTCAAAGCGGGGTGAGGCGCAGGGCGAAGTTAGGCTCTGGGACGTGACAGAGGGGCCCCCCTAAATACCTCCTCGACCGTCCGAGCCTCCCGACGCACCCGCCGCCACCGCCGCCTCCGCGGACATCCGTTTCAGACGGGCCTTCTGAGTCTCCCGAGGGTCGACGCGGCCTGCTTTCCCCGGAGGGAGGCCGCGCCTAGAGCCGACGCGCAGAGCGGGGAGGAGCAAGCTGCCCAAAGCGGTCTTTCGACCGGGCAGGGGCCATCCCCAGGCGCGTCCCAAGTTCCAATCGACCAGGCACCCCGACGTGACGGCCCGAAGGAGAGGGTGCGCCCCTCCGGGCCCCAGGCAACCCGGAGGCGCCTGTTGAACACCACCTTGTCCGAGAGGAGAGTGACTCTGAGTGGGACTCACGACGGTCTGATGATGTGGTGTGTTGGCCGCCCTGTCCCGACCAACACACTCACCCTCCTCGATAAACCCCCCGAAGGTCCGTTTTGGGACCGTCTTCGCTCTGACAGGAGCTCCATGGTGTCGCGGGCAAATCTGAATCTGGCCCAGGACGGGCCACCTTCCCTGGGCTGGACAGGGAGGTCTGAGAGCATGGAGCTTCGAGCCGACAGCTAATTTTTGGACTCTTTCTTTTTCGAAATCTGGGCTTCAGAGTCAAGACCGGGGTCAACTTCAAGACGGGCTTTGGGCATTATTCGTGCCCAGGACAGCCGCAACCTGCCTGGGCAACGCGCTTTTCAGAAAAGTCATACCGTCTGTTCCATGGAGGTTTCGTACTTCCAGAGCTACGCCATCGCGCGGCGTAATCTGGATTTCACACACCCACCCGAGTGGGACTCACGACGGTCTGATGATGCGGTGTGTTGGCCGCCCTGTCCCGACCAACACACTTACCCTCCTCCATAACCCCCCGAAGGTCCGTTTTAGGACCGTCTTCGCTCTGACAGGAGCTCCATGTGCGGCGGGCAAATCTGAATCTGGCCCAGGACGGGCCACCTTCCCTGGGCTGGACAGGGAGGTCTGAGAGCATGGAGCTTCGAGCCGACAGCAAATTTTTGGACTCTTTCTTTTTCGAAATCTGGGCTTCAGAGTCAAGACCGGGGTCAACTTCAAGACGGGCTTTGGGCATTATTCGTGCCCAGGACAGCCGCAACCTGCCTGGGCAACGCGCTTTTCAGAAAAGTCATACCGTCTGTTCCATGGAGGTTTCGTACTTCCAGAGCTACGCCATCGCGAGGCGTAATCTGGATTTCACACACCCACCCGAGTGGGACTCACGACGGTCTGATGATGCGGTGTGTTGGCCGCCCTGTCCCGACCAACACACTTACCCTCCTCCATAAACCCCCGAAGGTCCGTTTTAGGACCGTCTTCGCTCTGACAGGAGCTCCATGTGCGGCAGGCAAATCTGAATCTGGCCCAGGACGGGCCACCTTCCCTGGGCTGGACAGGGAGGTCTGAGAGCATGGAGCTTCGAGCCGACAGCAAATTTTTGGACTCTTTCTTTTTCGAAATCTGGGCTTCAGAGTCAAGACCGGGGTCAACTTCAAGACGGGCTTTGGGCATTATTCGTGCCCAGGACAGCCGCAACCTGCCTGGGCAACGCGCTTTTCAGAAAAGTCATACCGTCTGTTCCATGGAGGTTTCGTACTTCCAGAGCTACGCCATCGCGCGGACCGTAATCTGGATTTCACACACCCACCCGAGTGGGACTCACGACGGTCTGATGATGCGGTGTGTTGGCCGCCCTGTCCCGACCAACACACTTACCCTCCTCCATAAACCCCCGAAGGTCCGTTTTAGGACCGTCTTCGCTCTGACAGGAGCTCCATGTGCGGCGGGCAAATCTGAATCTGGCCCAGGACAGGCCACCTTCCCTGGGCTGGACAGGGAGGTCTGAGAGCATGGAGCTTCGAGCCGACAGCAAATTTTTGGACTCTTTCTTTTTCGAAATCTGGGCTTCAGAGTCAAGACCGGGGTCAACTTCAAGACGGGCTTTGGGCATTATTCGTGCCCAGGACAGCCGCAACCTGCCTGGGCAACGCGCTTTTCAGAAAAGTCATACCGTCTGTTCCATGGAGGTTTCGTACTTCCAGAGCTACGCCATCGCGCGGCCGTAATCTGGATTTCACACACCCACCCGAGTGGGACTCACGACGGTCTGATGATGCGGTGTGTTGGCCGCCCTGTCCCGACCAACACACTTACCCTCCTCCATAAACCCCCGAAGGTCCGTTTTAGGACCGTCTTCGCTCTGACAGGAGCTCCATGGTGTCGCGGGCAAATCTGAATCTGGCCCAGGACGGGCCACCTTCCCTGGGCTGGACAGGGAGGTCTGAGAGCATGGAGCTTCGAGCCGACAGCAAATTTTTGGACTCTTTCTTTTTCGAAATCTGGGCTTCAGAGTCAAGACCGGGGTCAACTTCAAGACGGGCTTTGGGCATTATTCGTGCCCAGGACAGCCGCAACCTGCCTGGGCAACGCGCTTTTCAGAAAAGTCATACCGTCTGTTCCATGGAGGTTTCGTACTTCCAGAGCTACGCCATCGCGCGGCCGTAATCTGGATTTCACACACCCACCCGAGTGGGACTCACGACGGTCTGATGATGCGGTGTGTTGGCCGCCCTGTCCCGACCAACACACTTACCCTCCTCCATAAACCCCCGAAGGTCCGTTTTAGGACCGTCTTCGCTCTGACAGGAGCTCCATGGTGTCGCGGGCAAATCTGAATCTGGCCCAGGACGGCCCACCTTCCCTGGGCTGGACAGGGAGGTCTGAGAGCATGGAGCTTCGAGCCGACAGCAAATTTTTGGACTCTTTCTTTTTCGAAATCTGGGCTTCAGAGTCAAGACCGGGGTCAACTTCAAGACGGGCTTTGGGCATTATTCGTGCCCAGGACAGCCGCAACCTGCCTGGGCAACGCGCTTTTCAGAAAAGTCATACCGTCTGTTCCATGGAGGTTTCGTACTTCCAGAGCTACGCCATCGCGCGGCGTAATCTGGATTTCACACACCCACCCGAGTGGGACTCACGACGGTCTGATGATGCGGTGTGTTGGCCGCCCTGTCCCGACCAACACACTTACCCTCCTCCATAAACCCCCGAAGGTCCGTTTTAGGACCGTCTTCGCTCTGACAGGAGCTCCATGTGCGGCGGGCAAATCTGAATCTGGCCCAGGACGGGCCACCTTCCCTGGGCTGGACAGGGAGGTCTGAGAGCATGGAGCTTCGAGCCGACAGCAAATTTTTGGACTCTTTCTTTTTCGAAATCTGGGCTTCAGAGTCAAGACCGGGGTCAACTTCAAGACGGGCTTTGGGCATTATTCGTGCCCAGGACAGCCGCAACCTGCCTGGGCAACGCGCTTTTCAGAAAAGTCATACCGTCTGTTCCATGGAGGTTTCGTACTTCCAGAGCTACGCCATCGCGCGGCGTAATCTGGATTTCACACACCCACCCGAGTGGGACTCACGACGGTCTGATGATGTGGTGTGTTGGCCGCCCTGTCCCGACCAACACACTTACCCTCCTCCATAAACCCCCGAAGGTCCGTTTTGGGACCGTCTTCGCTCTGACAGGAGCTCCATGTGCGGCGGGCAAATCTGAATCTGGCCCAGGACGGGCCACCTTCCCTGGGCTGGACAGGGAGGTCTGAGAGCATGGAGCTTTGAGTCCCGGGAGATTTTTGGACTCTGTCTTTTTTCGAAGTCTGGGCTTCAGAGTCAAGACAGGGGTCAACTTCAAGACGGGCTTTGGGCATTATTCGTGCCCAGGACAGCCGCAACCTGCCTGGGCAACGCGCTTTTCAGAAAAGTCATACCGTCTGTTCCATGGAGGTTTCGTACTTCCAGAGCTACGCCATCGCGCGGCGTAATCTGGATTTCAGACACCCACCCGAGTGGGACTCACGACGGTCTGATGATGCGGTGTGTTGGCCGCCCTGTCCCAACCAACACACTTACCCTCCTCCATAAACCCCCGAAGGTCCGTTTTGGGACCGTCTTCGCTCCAGAATGAGCTCCATGGGGTCGCGGGCAAATCTGAATCTGGCCCAGGACGGGCCACCTTCCCTGGGCTGGACAGGGAGGTCTGAGAGCATGTAGCTTTGAGTATACAGCACATTTTTGGACTCTGTCTTTTTCGAAATCTGGGCTTCACAGTCAAGCCCAGGGTCAATTTCAACATGGGCTTTTGGCTTCATTGGTGCCCAGGAGACCCCCACCCTGCCTGGGATGCGCTTTTCAGAAAAGTCAGACCGTCATTTTCCTGGAAGTTTCATGTTTTTCAGAGCTCCACCCCCGCGGAGATTGAACTCACTTCCCCAGCCAGAGTGCACCCTCTCTGGCTTTGGGTCACTGCCTTGAAGGCCCTGGAGGTCTGGACCAACAGTGCGTTCACGGACTCTGTCGATTTTCCGATTTTTGAATCCAGAGTCAAGCCGGCCAGGGGCTCTCTTTGTCCGTGTTCGCGCCCAGAGGAGGCCTCTCGGCCTCCCCTACAAGAGCCCCAAGGCCCGTGTTACGACCGTCTTTCCTCCAGACGGAGCTCCAGGAGTGGCGGGCAAATCTGAGTCTGGCCCAGGGCGGGCCACCTTCCCTGGGCTGGCCAGGGAGGTCTTGAGCGCATGGAGCTTTGAGTCGGCATTACACTTTTGGACTCTGTCTTTTTCGAAATCTGGGCTTCACAGTCAAGCCCAGGGTCAATTTCAACATGGGCTTTTGGCTTTATTGGTGCCCAGGAGACCCGCACCCTGCCTGGGATGCACTTTTCAGAAAGGTCAGACCGTCATTTTCCTGGAAGTTTCATGTTTTTCAGAGCCAGCTTGGCATCATTGTCAAGCCCTGGGTCAATTTCAACATGGGCATTGGGCTTCGTTCGTGCCCAGGAGACCCGCACCCTGCCTGGGATGCGCTTTTCAGAAAAGTCAGACCGTCATTTTCCTGGAAGTTTCATGTTTTTCAGAGCTCCACCCCCGCGGAGATTGAACTCACTTCCCCAGCCAGAGTGCACCCTCTCTGGCTTTGGGTCACTGCCTTGAAGGCCCTGGAGGTCTGGACCAACAGTGCGTTCATGGACTCTGTCGATTTTCCGATTTTTGAATCCAGAGTCAAGCCGGCCAGGGGCTCTCTTTGTCCGTGTTCGCGCCCAGAGGAGGCCTCTCGGCCTCCCCTACAAGAGCCCCAAGGCCCGTGTTACGACCGTCTTTCCTCCAGACGGAGCTCCAGGAGTGGCGGGCAAATCTGAGTCTGGCCCAGGGCGGGCCACCTTCCCTGGGCTGGCCAGGGAGGTCTTGAGCGCATGGAGCTTTGAGTCGACATTACACTTTTGGACTCTGTCTTTTTCGAAATCTGGGCTTCACAGTCAAGCCCAGGGTCAATTTCAACATGGGCATTGGGCTCCGTTCGTGCCCAGGAGACCCGCACCCTGCCTGGGATGCGCTTTTCAGACAAATCAGACCTTCATTTTCCTGGAAGTTTCATGTTTTTCAGAGCCAGCTTGGCATCATTGTCAAGCCCAGAGTCAATGTCACCATGGGCATTGGGCTTCGTTCGTGCCCAGGAGACCCGCACCCTGCCTGGGATGCGCTTTTCAGTAAAGTCAGACCGTCATTTTCCTGGAAGTTTCATGTTTTTCAGAGCTCCACCCCCGTGGAGATTGAACTCACTTCCCCAGCCAGAGTGCACCCTCTCCGGCTTTGGGTCACTGCCTTGAAGGCCCTGGAGGTCTGGACCAACAGTTCGTTCATGGACTTTGTCGATTTTCCGATTTTTGAATCCAGAGTCAAGCCGGCCAGGGGCTCTCTTTGTCCGTGTTCGCGCCCAGAGGAGGCCTCTCGGCCTCCCCTACAAGAGCCCCAAGGCCCGTGTTACGACCGTCTTTCCTCCAGACGGAGCTCCAGGAGTGGCGGGCAAATCTGAGTCTGGCCCAGGGCGGGCCACCTTCCCTGGGCTGGCCAGGGAGGTCTTGAGCGCGTGGAGCTTTGAGTCGACATTACACTTTTGGACTCTGTCTTTTTCGAAATCTGGGCTTCACAGTCAAGCCCAGGGTCAATTTCAACATGGGCATTGGGCTCCGTTCGTGCCCAGGAGACCCGCACCCTGCCTGGGATGCGCTTTTCAGACAAATCAGACCTTCATTTTCCTGGAAGTTTCATGTTTTTCAGAGCCAGCTTGGCATCATTGTCAAGCCCAGAGTCAATGTCACCATGGGCATTGGGCTTCGTTCGTGCCCAGGAGACCCGCACCCTGCCTGGGATGCGCTTTTCAGTAAAGTCAGACCGTCATTTTCCTGGAAGTTTCATGTTTTTCAGAGCTCCACCCCCGTGGAGATTGAACTCACTTCCCCAGCCAGAGTGCACCCTCTCCGGCTTTGGGTCACTGCCTTGAAGGCCCTGGAGGTCTGGACCAACAGTTCGTTCATGGACTTTGTCGATTTTCCGATTTTTGAATCCAGAGTCAAGCCGGCCAGGGGCTCTCTTTGTCCGTGTTCGCGCCCAGAGGAGGCCTCTCGGCCTCCCCTACAAGAGCCCCAAGGCCCGTGTTACGACCGTCTTTCCTCCAGACGGAGCTCCAGGAGTGGCGGGCAAATCTGAGTCTGGCCCAGGGCGGGCCACCTTCCCTGGGCTGGCCAGGGAGGTCTTGAGCGCGTGGAGCTTTGAGTCGACATTACACTTTTGGACTCTGTCTTTTTCGATATCTGGGCTTCACAGTCAAGCCCAGGGTCAATTTCAACATGGGCATTGGGCTCCGTTCGTGCCCAGGAGACCCGCACCCTGCCTGGGATGCGCTTTTCAGACAAATCAGGCCGTCATTTTCCTGGAAGTTTCATGTTTTTCAGAGCCAGCTTGGCATCATTGTCAAGCCCAGAGTCAATGTCACCATGGGCATTGGGCTTCGTTCGTGCCCAGGAGACCCGCACCCTGCCTGGGATGCGCTTTTCAGTAAAGTCAGACCGTCATTTTCCTGGAAGTTTCATGTTTTTCAGAGCTCCACCCCCGCGGAGATTGAACTCACTTCCCCAGCCAGAGTGCACCCTCTCTGGCTTTGGGTCACTGCCTTGAAGGCCCTGGAGGTCTGGACCAACAGTGCGTTCACGGACTCTGTCGATTTTCCGATTTTTGAATCCAGAGTCAAGCCGGCCAGGGGCTCTCTTTGTCCGTGTTCGCGCCCAGAGGAGGCCTCTCGGCCTCCCCTACAAGAGCCCCAAGGCCCGTGTTACGACCGTCTTTCCTCCAGACGGAGCTCCAGGAGTGGCGGGCAAATCTGAGTCTGGCCCAGGGCGGGCCACCTTCCCTGGGCTGGCCAGGGAGGTCTTGAGCGCGTGGAGCTTTGAGTCGACATTACACTTTTGGACTCTGTCTTTTTCGATATCTGGGCTTCACAGTCAAGCCCAGGGTCAATTTCAACATGGGCATTGGGCTCCGTTCGTGCCCAGGAGACCCGCACCCTGCCTGGGATGCGCTTTTCAGACAAATCAGGCCGTCATTTTCCTGGAAGTTTCATGTTTTTCAGAGCCAGCTTGGCATCATTGTCAAGCCCAGAGTCAATGTCACCATGGGCATTGGGCTTCGTTCGTGCCCAGGAGACCCGCACCCTGCCTGGGATGCGCTTTTCAGTAAAGTCAGACCGTCATTTTCCTGGAAGTTTCATGTTTTTCAGAGCTCCACCCCCGCGGAGATTGAACTCACTTCCCCAGCCAGAGTGCACCCTCTCTGGCTTTGGGTCACTGCCTTGAAGGCCCTGGAGGTCTGGACCAACAGTGCGTTCACGGACTCTGTCGATTTTCCGATTTTTGAATCCAGAGTCAAGCCGGCCAGGGGCTCTCTTTGTCCGTGTTCGCGCCCAGAGGAGGCCTCTCGGCCTCCCCTACAAGAGCCCCAAGGCCCGTGTTACGACCGTCTTTCCTCCAGACGGAGCTCCAGGAGTGGCGGGCAAATCTGAGTCTGGCCCAGGGCGGGCCACCTTCCCTGGGCTGGCCAGGGAGGTCTTGAGCGCATGGAGCTTTGAGTCGACATTACACTTTTGGACTCTGTCTTTTTCGAAATCTGGGCTTCACAGTCAAGCCCAGGGTCAATTTCAACATGGGCATTGGGCTCCGTTCGTGCCCAGGAGACCCGCACCCTGCCTGGGATGCGCTTTTCAGACAAATCAGACCTTCATTTTCCTGGAAGTTTCATGTTTTTCAGAGCCAGCTTGGCATCATTGTCAAGCCCAGAGTCAATGTCACCATGGGCATTGGGCTTCGTTCGTGCCCAGGAGACCCGCACCCTGCCTGGGATGCGCTTTTCAGTAAAGTCAGACCGTCATTTTCCTGGAAGTTTCATGTTTTTCAGAGCTCCACCCCCGTGGAGATTGAACTCACTTCCCCAGCCAGAGTGCACCCTCTCCGGCTTTGGGTCACTGCCTTGAAGGCCCTGGAGGTCTGGACCAACAGTTCGTTCATGGACTTTGTCGATTTTCCGATTTTTGAATCCAGAGTCAAGCCGGCCAGGGGCTCTCTTTGTCCGTGTTCGCGCCCAGAGGAGGCCTCTCGGCCTCCCCTACAAGAGCCCCAAGGCCCGTGTTACGACCGTCTTTCCTCCAGACGGAGCTCCAGGAGTGGCGGGCAAATCTGAGTCTGGCCCAGGGCGGGCCACCTTCCCTGGGCTGGCCAGGGAGGTCTTGAGCGCGTGGAGCTTTGAGTCGACATTACACTTTTGGACTCTGTCTTTTTCGATATCTGGGCTTCACAGTCAAGCCCAGGGTCAATTTCAACATGGGCATTGGGCTCCGTTCGTGCCCAGGAGACCCGCACCCTGCCTGGGATGCGCTTTTCAGACAAATCAGGCCGTCATTTTCCTGGAAGTTTCATGTTTTTCAGAGCCAGCTTGGCATCATTGTCAAGCCCAGAGTCAATGTCACCATGGGCATTGGGCTTCGTTCGTGCCCAGGAGACCCGCACCCTGCCTGGGATGCGCTTTTCAGTAAAGTCAGACCGTCATTTTCCTGGAAGTTTCATGTTTTTCAGAGCTCCACCCCCGCGGAGATTGAACTCACTTCCCCAGCCAGAGTGCACCCTCTCTGGCTTTGGGTCACTGCCTTGAAGGCCCTGGAGGTCTGGACCAACAGTGCGTTCACGGACTCTGTCGATTTTCCGATTTTTGAATCCAGAGTCAAGCCGGCCAGGGGCTCTCTTTGTCCGTGTTCGCGCCCAGAGGAGGCCTCTCGGCCTCCCCTACAAGAGCCCCAAGGCCCGTGTTACGACCGTCTTTCCTCCAGACGGAGCTCCAGGAGTGGCGGGCAAATCTGAGTCTGGCCCAGGGCGGGCCACCTTCCCTGGGCTGGCCAGGGAGGTCTTGAGCGCGTGGAGCTTTGAGTCGACATTACACTTTTGGACTCTGTCTTTTTCGATATCTGGGCTTCACAGTCAAGCCCAGGGTCAATTTCAACATGGGCATTGGGCTCCGTTCGTGCCCAGGAGACCCGCACCCTGCCTGGGATGCGCTTTTCAGACAAATCAGGCCGTCATTTTCCTGGAAGTTTCATGTTTTTCAGAGCCAGCTTGGCATCATTGTCAAGCCCAGAGTCAATGTCACCATGGGCATTGGGCTTCGTTCGTGCCCAGGAGACCCGCACCCTGCCTGGGATGCGCTTTTCAGTAAAGTCAGACCGTCATTTTCCTGGAAGTTTCATGTTTTTCAGAGCTCCACCCCCGCGGAGATTGAACTCACTTCCCCAGCCAGAGTGCACCCTCTCTGGCTTTGGGTCACTGCCTTGAAGGCCCTGGAGGTCTGGACCAACAGTGCGTTCACGGACTCTGTCGATTTTCCGATTTTTGAATCCAGAGTCAAGCCGGCCAGGGGCTCTCTTTGTCCGTGTTCGCGCCCAGAGGAGGCCTCTCGGCCTCCCCTACAAGAGCCCCAAGGCCCGTGTTACGACCGTCTTTCCTCCAGACGGAGCTCCAGGAGTGGCGGGCAAATCTGAGTCTGGCCCAGGGCGGGCCACCTTCCCTGGGCTGGCCAGGGAGGTCTTGAGCGCATGGAGCTTTGAGTCGACATCACACTTTTGGACTCTGTCTTTTTCGAAATCTGGGCTTCACAGTCAAGCCCAGGGTCAAATTCACCGTGGGCATTGGGCTTCGTTCGTGCCCAGGAGACCCGCACCCTGCCTGGGATGCGCTTTTCAGTAAAGTCAGACCGTCATTTTCCTGGAAGTTTCATGTTTTTCAGAGCTCCACCCCCGTGGAGATTGAACTCACTTCCCCAGCCAGAGTGCACCCTCTCTGGCTTTGGGTTACTGCCTTGAAGGCCCTGGAGGACCAGGGTCAAGCCCAGGGCCCTGGAGCTTATCCCCACCCAGAGTGACACTGGGTGGGACTCACGACGGTCTGGCGAGGGTGGCGTTTGTGTGTGCGCTTCTCTCTTTCCTACATCACCCCGGAGGCCCGTTTTAGGACCGTCTCGGCTCCAGACGGAGCTCCATGAGTGGCGGGCAAATCTGAGTCTGGCCCAGGGCGGGCCACCTTCCCTGGGCTGGCCAGGAAGGTCTTGAGCGCATGGAGCTTTGAGTCGACATTACACTTTTGGACTCTGTCTTTTTCGAAATCTGGGCTTCACAGTCAAGCCCAGGGTCAAATTCACCATGGGCATTGGGCTTCGTTCGTGCCCAGGAGACCCGCACCCTGCCTGGGATGCGCTTTTCAGACAAATCAGGCCGTCATTTTCCTGGAAGTTTCATGGTTTTCAGCGCTCCACCCCCGTGGAGATTGAACTCACTTCCCCAGCCAGAGTGCACCCTCTCCGGCTTTGGGTCACTGCCTTGAAGGCCCTGGAGGTCTGGACCAACAGTTCGTTCATGGACTCTGTCGATTTTCCGATTTTTGAATCCAGAGTCAAGCCGGCCAGGGGCTCTCTTTGCCTGTGTTCGCGCCCAGGGAAGGCCTCTCGGCCTCCCCTACAAGAGCCCCAAGGCCCGTGTTACGACCGTCTTTCCTCCAGACGGAGCTCCAGGAGTGGCGGGCAAATCTGAGTCTGGCCCAGGGCGGGCCACCTTCCCTGGGCTGGCCAGGGAGGTCTTGAGCGCATGGAGCTTTGAGTCGACATCACACTTTTGGACTCTGTCTTTTTCGAAATCTGGGCTTCACAGTCAAGCCCAGGGTCAATTTCAACATGGGCTTTTGGCTTTATTGGTGCCCAGGAGACCCGCACCCTGCCTGGGATGCGCTTTTCAGAAAAGTCAGACCGTCATTTTCCTGGAAGTTTCATGTTTTTCAGAGCCAGCTTGGCATCATTGTCAAGCCCAGAGTCAATGTCACCATGGGCATTGGGCTTCGTTCGTGCCCAGGAGACCCGCACCCTGCCTGGGATGCGCTTTTCAGTAAAGTCAGACCGTCATTTTCCTGGAAGTTTCATGTTTTTCAGAGCTCCACCCCCGTGGAGATTGAACTTACTTCCCCAGCCAGAGTGCACCCTCTCCGGCTTTGGGTCACTGCCTTGAGGACCAGGGCCTTCAGCTTGGCACCAGTGTCAAGCCCGGGGCCCTGGAGCTTATCCCCACCCAGAGTGACTCTGGGTGGGACTCACGACGGTCTGGCGAGGGTGGCGTTTGTGGGTGCGCGCTTCTCTCTTTCCTACATCACCCCGGAGGCCCGTTTTAGGACCGTCTCGGCTCCAGACGGAGCTCCATGAGTGGCGGGCAAATCTGAGTCTGGCCCAGGGCGGGCCACCTTCCCTGGGCTGGCCAGGAAGGTCTTGAGCGCATGGAGCTTTGAGTCGACATTACACTTTTGGACTCTGTCTTTTTCGAAATCTGGGCTTCACAGTCAAGCCCAGGGTCAAATTCACCGTGGGCATTGGGCTTCGTTCGTGCCCAGGAGACCCGCACCCTGCCTGGGATGCGCTTTTCAGACGAGTCAGGCCGTCATTTTCCTGGAAGTTTCATGTTTTTCAGAGCTCCACCCCCGTGGAGATTGAACTCACTGCCCCAGCCAGAGTGCACCCTCTCCGGCTTTGGGTCACTGCCTTGAGGACCAGGGCCTTCAGGCTTGGCACCAGTGTCAAGCCCGGGGCCCTGGAGCTTATCCCCACCCAGAGTGACTCTGGGTGGGACTCACGACGGTCTGGCGAGGGTGGCGTTTGTGGGTGCGCTTCTCTCTTTCCTACATCACCCCGGAGGCCCGTTTTAGGACCGTCTCGGCTCCAGGCGGAGAGCCAGGGGTGGCGGGGCAAACCCGCCTCCGGCCCAGGTCGGAGCACCCTCCCTGGGCTGGCCGAGGAGACCCGTGCGCCTGGAGCTTACGGCGCACCGCTCCGTCGTGGACTCTGGTTTTGGAGCGAGCCCGACCCCGGGAGCCAAGCCTCCTCGAAGGGACCAAGCCCCAGGGCCAAGCCCCCGGGAACGCCAAGCCTCCGTGGAGGGCAAAGCCCCCCACGGCCAGGGTCAAGCGGCGGGGAGAGACGGGCCCTCTCCTCCCCACAAAGCCCACGTGGCGCGTTGCGGGCGACCCATTTCCCCGACGGTTCCTCCAGAACCGCGGGGCTGGCCGCTCCAAGCCGGGTATACAACACTTTGGGCGGCCAGGAGCCCCCCCTTGCGAGAAAAAGCAGTTTGAAGGACGGTGACCCCACCGCACAAGCTTCAAACGCCCGTAACTCGGCGAAGGCGGGTCCGATCGACGCCAAATTTTGATCGATTGTAGAAGGGGACGAGACCTTTCGAACGAGCCCGCCCCCAGCCTCGTGGGCCCCCGGGGGCCCGAGATACAGCCCCCCAAAGCGAACCGGAAGCGAAAAACGCAAATATCTCGGCCAAATCTCGACGGATCCGGCGGGCACCGGGCTCGTTCGATCCGTCTCGTCGAGCTGAAAAAACTGATACGAGTTTCGTGATTTTTGGTGCTGTTTTCGCGGAGATATTAGCCGAAAACCGTCGGGCGCGATCCAAAATGGCGGCCGCCGATGACGTCACGATCTCGGGAGAAAATCGCCCGTATCTCGGCGACGCGGAGGCCCAGAGGGCTCAAATTCGGGTGGGGAGGTCCCACGGGGGCCCTTGCTCGAACCAGGCCGGTGGCGGGCCTCGGGGACGCCCCCTACCGGATCGCCGTTCGCTGGGACCCCCGACTTTGAACGGCCGTAACTCGGGGACCCGGGCGAGTTGGACCTCGTGGGTGGGCTCCTTCGAAAGGCCCCGTCCGGCACTACGATCGATCAGAGTTTGGGGGATATTGAGCGAGGGGTTCTCGAGATATGAGCCGACAAAGCTGCGCCTTTGACCGGACGTAACTCCCTGACCCCGAGGCCCTCGGGGACGGGGGTGGGCTCGTTGGATAGGGCCCTTCGAGGCCTACAAACGACCCGAGTTTGAGATTTTTTCGCCGTGTGGTTTTCGAGATATTCGGGGAAAACTAAAATTTTTCCATTCGTTCAGTGGGTGAGGCTGTCACCCGTGTCTCCGAGGGGACTTCCAGGACCGCGGGGGCCACCTGGCCGTGCCCGAGGACGGTGAACCTTCCTCGGCGTGCCACCAGAGCCTCTGGGGTCCTGGAAGTCCCCACCCGCTGCAGGTTTTTGACTCTGAGGAATTTTCAGACCTCGAAAAGGGCCCCGACTTTGAACGGCCGTAACTCGGGGACCCGGGCGAGTTGGACCTCGTGGGTGGGCTCCTTCGAAAGGCCCCGTCCGGCACTACGATCGATCAGAGTTTGGGGAATATTGACCGAGGGGTTCTCGAGATGTGAGCCGACAAAGGTGCGCCTTTGACCGGACGTAACTCCCTGACCCAGAGGCCCTCTGGGACGGGGGTGGGCTCTTTGGATAGGGCCCATCGAGGCCTACAAACGACCCGAGTTTGAGATTTTTTCGCCGTGTGGTTTTCGAGATATTCGGGGAAAACCAAATGTCCCATTCGTTCAGTGGATTTGCCTGTCACCCATGTCTCCGAGGGGACTTCCAGGACCGCGGGGGGCCATCTGGCCTTGCCCGAGGACGGTGAACCTTCCCCGGCCTGCCACCAGAGCATCTGGTGCCCTGGAAGTCCACACCCACTGCACGTTTTTGACTCTGAGGAATTTTCAGACCTCGAAAAGGGCCCCGACTTTGAACGGTCGTAACTCGGGGACCCGGGCGAGTTGGACCTCGTGGGTGGGCTCCTTCGAAAGGCCCCGTCCGGCACTACGATCGATCAGAGTTTGGGGAATATTGACCGAGGGGTTCTCGAGATGTGAGCCGACAAAGGTGCGCCTTTGACCGGACGTAACTCCCTGACCCAGAGGCCCTCTGGGACGGGGGTGGGCTCTTTGGATAGGGCTCATCGAGGCCTACAAACGACCCGAGTTTGAGATTTTTTCGCCGTGTGGTTTTCGAGATATTCGGGGAAAACCAAATGTCCCATTCGTTCAGTGGATTTGCCTGTCACCCGTGTCTCCGAAGGGACTTCCAGGACCGCGGGGGCCATCTGGCCTTGCCCGAGGACGGTGAACCTTCCTCGGCCCGCCACCAGAGCCTCTGGGGTCCTGGAAGTCCACACCCACTGCACGTTTTTGACTCTGAGGAATTTTCAGACCTCGAAAAGGGCCCCCCGACTTTGAACGGCCGTAACTCGGGGACCCCGGCGAGTTGGACCTCGTGGGTGGGCTCCTTCGAAAGGCCCCGTCCAGCACTACGATCGATCAGAGTTTGGGGAATATTGAGCGAGGGGTTCTCGAGATGTGAGCCGACAAAGGTGCGCCTTTGACCGGCACGTAACTCCCTGACCCAGAGGCCCTCTGGGACGGGGGTGGGCTCTTTGGATAGGGCCCATCGGGGCCTACAAACGACCCGAGTTTGAGATTTTTTAGCCGTGTGGTTTTCGAGATATTCGGGGAAAACCAAATGTCCCATTCGTTCAGTGGATTTGCCTGTCACCCGTGTCTCCGAAGGGACTTCCAGGACCGCGGGGGCCATCTGGCCTTGCCCGAGGACGGTGAACCTTCCTCGGCCCGCCACCAGAGCCTCTGGGGTCCTGGAAGTCCACTCCCACTGCACGTTTTTGACTCTGAGGAATTTTCAGAACTCGAAAAGGGCCCCGACTTTGAACGGCCGTAACTCGGGGACCCGGCCGCCCAGAGGCACCAGACTCGGGTCAAAGTAGGGTCTGGGTGGGCCCCTCGCAACGAGCCCACCCCCGAGCTCCGGGGCCCCCCGGTCCCGGAGAAAAGGGGCCCGACGGGACGGGGCGCCCATCGGAAGGAAAGGTCCCAGGGGCCCGGGGAGGCGGGGTCCGAGAGGGCCCGGGGGGAGCCCCCGACACCCGAAAGGGCGAGCCGCTGGGCCCTCCCCTTTCCGAGACACGGGCCGTTTTGTCCAAAAGTCCCCCGCGCGTAACCGGCCGTGTCTCGGGACCCGAAGGGCCCAGCGGCTCGGGACGGCGGGTGCCGGGGCCACCCTAGGGGACCCTGCTTCTCCCGCCGTCCCGAGCCACTGGGACCTTCCGGTCCCGAGATACGGCCACTTCCGGTCCAGCTTTGACCGGGCGTAACTCGGGGACCCGGGCGAGTTGGACCTCGTGGGTGGGCTCCTTCGAAAGGCCCCCTCCGGCACTACGATCGATCAGAGTTTGGGGAATATTGAGCGAGGGGTTCTCGAGATGTGAGCCGACAAAGGTTACGCCTTTGACCGGACGTAACTCCCTGACCCAGAGGCCCTCTGGGACGGGGGTGGGCTCGTTGGATAGGGCCCATCGAGGCCCACAAACGACCCGAGTTTGAGAGTTTTTCGCCGTGCGGTTTTCGAGATATTTGCCAAAAACCAAATGTCCCATTCGTTCGGTGGATTTGCCCGTCACCCTTGTCTCCGATGGGACTTCCAGGACCGCGGGGGCCACCTGGCCTTGCCCGAGGACGGTGAACCTTCCTCGGCCCGCCACCAGAGCCCCTGGTGCCCTGGAAGTCCACACCCACTGCACGTTTTTGACTCTGAGGAATTTTCAGACCTCGAAAAGGGCCCCGACTTTGAACGGCCGTAACTCGGGGACCCGGCCGCCCAGAGGCGCCAGACTCGGGTCAAAGTAGGGTCTGGGTGGGCCCCTCGCAACGAGCCCACCCCCGAGCTCCGGGGCCCCCCGGTCCCGGAGAAAAGGGGCCCGACGGGACGGGGCGCCCATCGGAAGGAAAGGTCCCAGGGGCCCGGGGAGGCGGGGTCCGAGAGGGCCCGGGGGGAGCCCCCGACACCCGAAAGGGCGAGCCGCTGGGCCCTCCCCTTTCCGAGACACGGGCCGTTTTGTCCAAAAGTCCCCCGCGCGTAACCGGCCGTGTCTCGGGACCCGAAGGGCCCAGCGGCTCGGGACGGCGGGTGCCGGGGCCACCCTAGGGGACCCTGCTTCTCCCGCCGTCCCGAGCCACGGGGACCTTCCGGTCCCGAGATACGGCCACTTCCTGTCCAGCTTTGACCGGGCGTAACTCGGAGAGGAAGCCGAGTTGGGGCGCGACGCTCTGGGCGTTGGGGGACCTCGAGGAGACCCCCCCACACCGGGCGTGTGGAGCCCCAACTCGGCTTGGTTCCGGAGATATGCCTGTTTGAAATTTCAACTTTGACCGGATGTAACTCGAAAAGTAAGCCGAGTCGGGGCCCCACACTCTGGGCCTGGGGGGGACCTCGAGGAGACCCCCCCCCACACCGGGCGTGTGGAGCCCCAACTCGGCTTGGTCCCAGAGATATGCCTGTTTCAAATTTCAACTTTGACCCAGCGTATCCAAAAAAATAAGCCGAGTTGGGGCTCCGCACTCTGGGCCTGGGGGGTCCACCGGGAGACCCCCCCGCGCCCAGAGGATGGAGCCCCAACTCGGCTTCATCACTGAGATACACCTGTTCACTGGTTCCCCCCTACCTTAAGAGAGTCATGGTTACTCCCGCCGTTTACCCGACTCGGGGAACCGGGACTTTGGGCCTGGGGGAGACCCACGGTCTGCCCCCCCCACCGCGTCGAGGGAACCAGGGGCCCGGCCCTGGACCCCCACCGAGGTCCACCCTCCGCCCGACTCGGAGAACCAGAGCTCTGGGAGGGGACCCCCGACTCGGTCCACCCTCTGCCCGACGCAGAGAACCAGAGCTCTGGGCGGGGACCGCCAACTCGGTCCACCCTCCGCAGAGAACCAGAGCTCTGGGCAGGGACCCGGTGAATCCCCGTAAGGCACTGAGGATTTCAGCACATGTGTTGAAGGCCCGGTGAATCCCCGTAAGGCACTGAGGATTTCAGCACATGTGTTGAAGGCCCGGTGAATCCCCGTAAGGCACTGAGGATTTCAGCACATGTGTTGAAGGCCCGGTGAATCCCCGTAAGGCACTGAGGATTTCAGCACATGTGTTGAAGGCCAGGACCAGAGCTCTGGGCAGGGACCCCCAACTCGGTCCACCCTCTGCCCGACGCAGAGAACCAGAGCTCTGGGCAGGGACCCCCAACTCGGTCCACCCTCCGCCCGACTCGGAGAACCAGAGCTCTGGGCGGGGACCCCCAACTCGGTCCACCCTCTGCCCGACGCAGAGAACCAGAGCTCTGGGCAGGGACCCCCAACTCGGTCCACCCTCCGCCCGAATCGGAGAACCAGAGCTCTGGGCGGGGACCCCCAACTCGGTCCACCCTCCGCCCGACTCGGAGAACCAGAGCTCTGGGCAGGGACCCCCAACTCGGTCCACCCACCGCCCGACTCGGAGAACCAGAGCTCTGGGCAGGGACCCCCAACTCGGTCCACCCTCCGCCCGACTCGGAGAACCAGAGCTCTGGGCGGGAACCCCCAACTCGGTCCACCCTCTGCCCGACGCAGAGAACCAGAGCTCTGGGCAGGGACCCCCAACTCGGTCCACCCTCTGCCCGACGCAGAGAACCAGAGCTCTGGGCGGGGACCCCCAACTCGGTCCACCCTCTGCCCGACGCAGAGAACCAGAGCTCTGGGCGGGGACCCCCAACTCGGTCCACCCTCTGCCCGACGCAGAGAACCAGAGCTCTGGGCGGGGACCCCCAACTCGGTCCACCCTCTGCCCGACGCAGAGAACCAGAGCTCTGGGCGGGGACCCCCAACTCGGTCCACCCTCTGCCCGACGCAGAGAACCAGAGCTCTGGGCGGGGACCCCCAACTCGGTCCACCCTCTGCCCGACGCAGAGAACCAGAGCTCCAGCACAGCCCTGGCCCACACCCTCACCCGAGCACCAGCCGAACCCGGGGGTCCCACACTTAAGCCCGGGTACTATTTCCCAGCCAACCCGCGCCTCCAGGGAACCGCGCCACTGGTATACCAGAATCGACTTAGGTTTTGGCCGGGTATTTTTTTTCCATGGTTCTCAATGGCCGAGTTTACCCGGCCTCTGCCCGCCTCAGGGAACCAGGGACCCGGCCGTGGACCCCCACCACGGTCCACCCTCCGCCCGACTCGGAGAACCAGAGCTCCAGCACAACTCGGGACCACACCCTACCTAGCGCACCGGCCGAACCCGGGGGTCCCACACTTAAGCCCGGGTACTATTTCCCAGCCAACCCGCGCCTCCAGAGAACCGCGCCACTGGTATACCAGAATCGACTTAGGTTTTGGCCGGGTTTTTTTTTCCTCCATGGTTCCCTCCGGCCGAGGTCCTCCTGCCTCTGCCTCTGCCCGCCTCGGGGAACCAGAGCTCTGGGCATGGACCCCCACCACGGTCCACCCTCCGCCCGACTCGGAGAACCAGAGCTCCAGCACAACTCGGGACCACACCCTACCCAGCGCACCGGCCGAACCCGGGGGTCCCACACTTAAGCCCGGGTACTATTTCCCAGCCAACCCGCGCCTCCAGAGAACCGCGCCACTGGTATACCAGAATCGACTTAGGTTTTGGCCGGGTTTTTTTTTCCTCCATGGTTCCCTCCGGCCGAGGTCCTCCTGCCTCGGCCTCTGCCCGCCTCGGGGAACCAGGGACCCGGCCGTGGACCCCCACCACGGTCCACCCTCCGCCCGACTCGGAGAACCAGAGCTCCGGCACAGATCCGGCCTCCACCCCCACCGGCGCACCGGCCGAACCCGGGGGTCCCACGCTTAAGCCCGGGCATTACTGTCCCAGCCACCCCGCGCCTCCAAAGAACCGCGCCACTGGTATACCGGAATCGACTTAGGTTTTGGGCGGTAGTTTTATTTCTCCCTGGTTCCCTCCGGCCGAGGTCCTCCTGCCTCGGCCCCGGCCCGCCTCGGGGAACCAGGGCTTTGGGCGTTGGGTGGCGCGCCGCGTCACCCCCCTCTGCCCGCCTCAGGACACCACGTCTCAGTCTCTCCGCCTCCGCCTCCTCCGCCCCAGCCACTGGTTCCCCCAAAGGCCTTCGCCCCCCACACACCCCCAACCCCGGGGGGGGGCCGGCCCGGAGGCCGACAAAAACTTGGATCGAGGGCTTACTTTCAATGGATCGCAGCGATGTAGCTGCTCTGCCACGCACGAAACCCCGACCCAGAATCAGGTCGTCTACGAGTCATTTAGCACCGGGTTCTCCACAAACTTGAGGTGCGATAAAGGGGAGAGGGGCGACGCTCTTTCGGCCGCCCCCCGGTTCCGGTCAC
>JAROOI010000233.1:0-7500 GCA_030578255.1 Tiaroga cobitis
GAATCAATGATGAAACTTCATCAAATATGAGACAAACTTAGATTCAGGAGTGAAGCAGCTCTACAGAAGAAGAGAGAGTCATTACTCAGATCGAGTTCTGTTCTCATCTGATAGTGTCAGTGCAGTCAGATCAATAATATCACTGAATATGAAGGCTATAATAATTGTAAAGCTGTTAGCGCTAACCATAACACTAAACTTGAAAAGCGTAAATCTTCCTGCTTGAATTAAACAGGCATCTGACGTCTGCTAACCAACTTAAAGCTGCAGACACTGAATAACTGTCCTGATGCTCATCCGCTTCTCTTTCCAGGTTTGAGTAAAGTGAATTCAGTGGCTGTTTGTTTAGTGATTTTCAGCATTTAAGGTCAAATATGGAACTTCGCTGAAGCAAACAAACACACGGCCGAAGCATTACTGTGCAAAAGCCAAAAAACTGTTTGTCTCAGCTCAAATATTCCCAAAACATTCACGCACGCATGCACGCACGCACACACACACACACACACACACACACGTACCTCCGCTGGGCCGTGATCCAGAGGCTTCCGGTAAATTACAGCTGGAGCTGCTGTGATTCGCACAGAGAAATCTGTGATGATCGGCGACAGGATCACTCGCTTCTCCTGCTGCCGTTGGATACTGCAAACACACACACACACATTCAGTGTCTCTATAATCGTCTGTGAGTCTCACAGCACTGAACCTTCATCAAACCTTCAAAAACATCTCATAAAAAAAACACAAACTCGGACACAAACTCGAAATATGAATCAACATCATTAATGCTGTTTATCAGAGAACACACTCTACTCTCTGAACCCACACATTAAACACATTTCTGTTGTTTCTATACAGAGCTAGTTATTAATACTGTAACCCTGACAGAAAACTTTCTGTATTTTTACAATTATAAAAACTGTATTTACTTTATTTTTATGATTTTCACATGTCGCCAAAAAGTTTAGCTCACTTCTGGGTACAAATTTGTACCCAAAATATGATTAAGTAGGTACAAACACACACACACACACACACAAACTCTCACGCACACACACGCACGGCTCCCACGCTCCCGCTCCCAAACATGAACTCCGATCGGATCTCTGCGAACATTTGTGGGCAGTAAAACAAACATGCGGCACTTTATAAGGTGCCACATCTGCTACTATTAAAACAATCAAACAGCGAAGCCTCTAATATTTATGGTGGCCAATGGATTAGACGCAGGGAACTCTGGGATTACTGCCGGCACACGATTGGAGCGTTTCCACTGAAGAGCCGAGAGCGGATCCTGTTACCTGAACAGGTGCCAGAGAGATCACATGACCTGAGCTGAAAACCACCCGTGCAGGACTAACGCTGTTGACTAGTATACATATTCTACTTCCCGTCAGGGGATCATGTGATCTTTCGGCTGCTGCCTAGAATATCTAAATCGACTGCAGGCGGTAGATCCTTTTCCTATTTAGCACCAAAACTCTGGAACAGTCTTCCTACCATTGTCCGGGAAGCAGACACACTCTGTCAGTTCAAAGCTAGACTAAAAACACATCTCTTTGACCTAGCATACACATAGAAAATTATACATTTCTATTCTTCAAATCAATTAAATGATTGTTAGGCTGCATAGATTAGGTCAGCCAGAACCGGAACACTTCCTATAACACCCGATGTACTCGTTACATCATAAGAAGAATGGCGTCTACGCTAATGTTAGTCTCTCTGCTTATTCCAAGGTTTACTGCAGTCAGCCGTATCCGGGCCGTATCCAGATCAGATGGAGGACCTGCGCCTAGACACGACCAGATTTTGTCCATGAGGAATTGATTGGATGGGTGGATGGTTGTGGTTTTCTATTGGTGGATCTCCTGTGAGTGACAGGTTGCCCCGCCCTCGTGTCAGTAAACACGTCTCAATGTGTCTCTCTTCATCTGTATGAGCTCATCGTCCTGAACCTTTATCAGCTGCGGTCGCCCTAAACACCCCGTCAGAAACTACCCAGAGTTCAGTGCTCTGTGATGTGGCTCACCTGCTGGCCATGTTCCACTCCAGCGCGGGATTCTGGGAGCTGCGCTCAGCGTCTGCAGGAGAACCGGCATTCGGCCCCTCGCGCTCCGGCCGCAGGTCGTCCCAGTGAGCCGTGCCCATATTGATGCAGTGGAGGTCAATCTGATACTGACGGTCCTCGACCTCTGACCCTGGGTCACGCAGCACGCCCAGATTCAACGCCCGCCTGAGAGAGAGAGAAACAGAGAGAGAGAGAGACAGAGTTTAGTTGTTACATGATTTTTGTATTATAATCTTTTATTTATTATTATAATTTTTTTGCTATATATTTATTTTTCGCTATATCTAGCCATGAGTATATATAATATCTATATAGTCTTTTTTATTTAGTTTAATTATTATTTTCTCTACATAGGCGTTACTCAATATTGTTTTAATGCTTTGGCAATTAAAAAATTATGTTTTTGTCATGCCAATAAAGCTTTCTGAATTGAATTGACAGAGTTGAGAGTGTGAGGTGTGATCAATGCTGCAGCAGCACACGCACACACACACATCTGTGTAATATAGTAGCAATAGTAGCTGTGTCTGTGTGTGTGCGTGCGTGAGTGTGTGTGTGTGTGTGTGCAAGTGTGTGTGAGACATCAGCAGTGATGTGATGTGTTTATTTGCTCTGGCCCGTTGCGCTGCTGCTTTAAACACGGCCTGTGTTCCTAAACGCCTCCAGATGTGCGGAGCGCTCGAGGAGATCTGATGTTTCTCACCAGTGTTCATAAACATATTCACTGAGAGACTCCATCAACATGCATCACTCAGCCGTTTCTAACATTGGACCCCATCGACTTTCATCAAAATATCTTCTTTTGTGTTTCGCAGAAAGTTTGAACGACATGAGGGTGAGTGAATGATAACAGAATGATGATTTTCGGCTGAACTTTATCTGTCTTTATGCTAAATATAGTGTGTGATAGTTTCTCATGTGAGCGTGTGTGTTTGTCTCTCGAGCTCCTGAGGAGATTCTCACACCACCTGACTCACGTCTGATGACATCATGACCCACACAGGCTGCGGTCGCCTCTGAACCGAGAACTGCACAGCAGATATTTACTGCCACACTCAAATTCTCAATTACATTTAATTTTATCTAAATGAGAGTAATTAGTGGCGAGAGCAGCAGCGGAGAGACGGTACCGTGGTGTTGAGTGCGGATCCGCTCCGCAGGACACGCTGGAAATGACAGGCTGTGATGATGATGATGGTGAAGCTGGAAGCATGTTCTCACACTCATGTTCTCAGCCCTTCCTGCAGGCCAAACACACGCCTGTTCCCCATTAGAATGATAAGAGTTTAATATCCTCATACACACATCATCATAATCATCATCATCACCGCAGAGCCTCCTCTGCCCTCCTGAGAGCCGTAACTCGCCGCATGTCGACAGCAGGACGAGGAAGCTGAGAGAGAGAGAGCTGTGGGAATGACCCGCCGCTGCTACAATCTCACTGGGTTTCAACTCGCATTTCAACATCTTAATTGCTCAGGTCATTTATCTCCCACCGAGTTTATATGACACAAACAGCCTGTAAACACACGACGAAACCAGCCATTTGCTCAACAGAGAGAGAGAGACAGAGAAAGAGACAAAGAGAGACAGGCAGGGAGTGAGACAGGCAGGGAGTGAGACAAGCAGGGAGTGAGACAAGCAGGGAGTGAGACAGGCAGAGAGTCAGACAGGCAGAGAGTCAGACAGGCAGAGAGTCAGACAGGCAGGGAGTCAGACAGGCAGGGAGTGAGACAGGCAGGGAGTGAGACAGGCAGAGAGTCAGACAGGCAGGGAGTGAGACAGGCAGGGAGTCAGAAAGGCAGGGAATAAGATATGCATGGAGTGAGACAGGCAGGGAGTGAGACAGGCAGAGAGTCAGACAGGCAGAGAGTCAGACAGGCAGGGAGTGAGACAGGCAGGGAGTGAGACAGGCAGAGAGTCAGACAGGCAGAGAGTCAGACAGGCAGGGAGTCAGACAGGCAGGGAGCGAGACAGGCAGGGAGTGAGACAGGCAGAGAGTCAGACAGGCAGGGAGTGAGACAGGCAGGGAGTCAGAAAGGGAGGGAGTGAGATAGGCAGGGAATAAGATATGCATGGAGTGAGACAGGTAGGGAATAAGATAGTCAGGGAGTGAGACAGGTAGGGAATAAGATAGGCAGGGAGTGAGACAGGTAGGGAATAAGATAGTCAGGGAGTGAGACAGGTAGGGAGTCAGACAATGAGGGAGTGAGATAAGCAGGGAGTGAGATAGGCAGGGAATAAGATATGCATGGAGTGAGACAGGTAGGGAATAAGATAGGCAGGGAGTGAGACAGGCAGGGAGTCAGACAGGCAGGGAGTGAGACAGGCAGGGAGTGAGACAGGCAGAGAGTCAGACAGGCAGGGAGTGAGACAGGCAGGGAGTCAGAAAGGCAGGGAATAAGATATGCATGGAGTGAGACAGGCAGGGAGTGAGACAGGCAGAGAGTCAGACAGGCAGAGAGTCAGACAGGCAGGGAGTGAGACAGGCAGGGAGTGAGACAGGCAGAGAGTCAGACAGGCAGAGAGTCAGACAGGCAGAGAGTCAGACAGGCAGGGAGTGAGACAGGCAGAGAGTCAGACAGGCAGGGAGTGAGACAGGCAGAGAGTCAGACAGGCAGAGAGTCAGACAGGCAGAGAGTCAGACAGGCAGAGAGTCAGACAGGCAGGGAGTGAGACAGGCAGGGAGTCAGAAAGGGAGGGAGTGAGATAGGCAGGGAATAAGATATGCATGGAGTGAGACAGGTAGGGAATAAGATAGTCAGGGAGTGAGACAGGTAGGGAATAAGATAGGCAGGGAGTGAGACAGGTAGGGAATAAGATAGTCAGGGAGTGAGACAGGTAGGGAGTCAGACAATGAGGGAGTGAGATAAGCAGGGAGTGAGATAGGCAGGGAATAAGATATGCATGGAGTGAGACAGGTAGGGAATAAGATAGGCAGGGAGTGAGACAGGTAGGGAGTCAGACAATGAGGGAGTGAGATAAGCAGGGAGTGAGATAGGCAGATTGTCAAGACAGGCAGGGAGTGAGATCGGCAGGGAGTGAGACAGGCGAAGAGAGAGACAAGGGTAAAGAGAGAGAGACAGGCAGGGAGGGGCAGATCATTATCTCACTGGAACACTGAGACAGAGGTTGAACTTTGACCTCCAGCGTGAATCATGTTGATGTCAGTGATCAGATGTGTAATGAAGCAGAACAACACAAATGAATGACACACAAATGCTCACAACAGACTCACAGGAGTGATTCTACAGTTCATCTGTCTGTCTGCTGTTATTCCTGTAGTGTTATTTGTGTCATGTGTTCAGCTCAGTTTTATGCTTTATTAGTTTCTGCTCTCATTGAAACACATTTCACTGATGTCCAGATCAACAAACTGAACGCATAGCTTTGTTTAGTTATGACGTACTACAGGGAGGACGACACAAAGACAATAACAGCAATAAGAGTAGATATAGACAAATTAATTATACAAAGCAGTCAACACTTTATTTGGTAACAGTAGTGTCACACAACGACTGCGATGCTGGCTCTGGGGATCAACCACAGTGCGGAAGGGTGGGCACCTCCCGTCCTCAGTGTTTCGTCGACTGGCCCACGACACCTCAAGAGGGCTCGACAGTGATTCTGGCCTCCCGGAGTCCCCCCCCTCCGTCCCCCACTCAACTTAGCCCAGCTTACTTACCTGTTGATCAGCGTTTCTTTCTTTCTATTGTGCTTGAGATCCCTCCTGCTGCTGAGGTTACTCCTTCCTCGTAGTTCAGTGGCATAAACCCTTGATGTGACCTAACCATAATCTCCTAACCCCAATCTCTAATGCCACAATCTCCCCCGCAACTCAACCATACGCGCCAACCCGTTTGACTAAGGCAGTCGAAGCCCCACTGTCGTCGTTAACCCACTGGGGTCAGGGAAGACAAAGACCCTCCCATAATGGCCCTATCAGGTGGGACTACGAGGGAACCAGAACAAAGAATGAGAGATTAAAAGAATGGCTTTTTGATTGTTTGGATTTATTTACAACAAAACATTATCTAAAGATACATAACGAAAGACAAAAAGGCACATTATTAAGCACATTGATCTAAACAGAGAGACTTTCTGCCATTCCTGAAACAGTTCCTGTTCAACATACCTGTCTTTTTCAAGGTGTTTTCTTTGTTCATTTGACCATGTTCATGTACAGACTCATGTGAATGTTTAAGTCAGCAGGACTCATCGGTGGCATCTGGTTCCTGTAAAAAAAAAACAACAACTGTGAACACGCTGATATCAGGAGAAACTATCGGGCTGCACGATTTGGGGAAGAAAATCTAAATGTGATTTTACTGGTTAAAATTGTGATTTAAAATTCACAAAAAAAAAAAAGAAATTATATACTGTATGTATATAATGAACACCAGGTTTGTTGTGCCTTGTAGGCATATACTTGTAGGACTGCATAAAATAATAACAATAATAATAATTTTACTTTACAGAAATGCAGGCTGCCTATAACGATAAATCATTAAAAAGGAACACTTCAATACACTACACTAGAGAGAGATATATGGATTATCATATGTTACTTCAAATGTTTTCACTCATTATGACGTTATGAAATGAGATTGGAGTAAAAACATGTAGCCTAATGTTTGGTGCGTTTTGCTTTTCAAATGCACAGCGTGAGTGACCCAAACTCACAGCGCGTGCAGAGGACATTTACTGAAGCGACTGAAACATTATTGTTACCACATTATAAACATCTACGTTTGAGCAGATATCCACAAACAGTGTTTAACAGTAACACAGGTCTAAACATTGTAATATTCATCATGTTAGTGTAAACACTCATACTGCCTTTATATCATGCAGTGTTTTATATTATCAAGCATAAAAACATCCTTGTGTTGTACATGTATATTTATTTAGCATTGAAAGGTTGCCTACCTGTCTAAAGTTCATATTTCAACATGTTTCTGTCGATTTCATACATTTTAGTCTAGCAACAGTTCAACTACTACAATGAGCAACAATGAAACAATGTCTTACCTTAAAAAACTTTCTTATCTTCAAACCTTGTTCTTCCTCTTCTGAGGTAAATCCAAGGTAAATTCACAGTGTGTCTTCCAAACTCGATGAAAAGCAGAGGAAGGATGAAGTATTGTTTTGAGGTAATGAGGGCGTTTACAGGTTCGCGTTCCTTCACATGGACGATTAGCATGTGGATCGCTTGTGCGCGAGTGGATGTGGTCACATTTGAGGTAATGAGGACGCGCCTGATAAACTGTACCTCTCGTTGCTTTCATACTGATTACTTAAACAGAGAATATTTGTTTTTGATATGATTTACATAATTTAGAAATAGACACTTCAAGCTTTGTAAAGACATATCTCTCATCTCTGTGTGGCAAGTATTCACTGAGTTACAGTTAATTTTCTCTCCCCTT
>JAROOI010000233.1:12500-15000 GCA_030578255.1 Tiaroga cobitis
ATGGTTGGCCATTCTTCTAGAAGCGCATTAGTGAGGTCCGGCACTGATGTTGGACGGGAAGATCTCAGTCTCCGCTCTAACTCATCCCAAAGCTGTTCTATCAGGTCGAGGTCAGGACTCTGTGCCAATCCAGTTTCTCCACACCAAACTCCTCATCCATGTGTTTATGGTCCTGCTTTGTGCACTGGAGCGCAGTCATGCTGGAACAGGGACATCCACAAACTCTTCCCACAAAGTTGGGAACATGGAATTGTCCAAAATGTCTTGGTATGCTGAAGCATTAAGAGTTCCTTTCACTGAAACTAAGAGGCCAAGCCCTGAAAAACAACCCCACACCATAACTCCCCCCCTCCACCAAACAACCCCACACCATAACCCCCCCTCCACCAAACAACCCCACACCATAATCCCCCCTCCACCAAACAACCCCACACCATAACTCCCCCCCTCCACCAAACAACCCCACACCATAACCCCCCCTCCACCAAACAACCCCACACCATAATCCCCCTCCACCAAACAACCCCACACCATAATCCCCCCCCTCCACCAAACAACCCCACACCATAACCCCCCCCCTCCACCAAACAACCCCACACCATAACCCCCCCCCTCCACCAAACAACCCCACACCATAACCCCCCCCCTCCACCAAACAACCCCACACCATAATCCCCCCCTCCACCAAACAACCCCACACCATAACCCCCCCTCCACCAAACAACCCCACACCATAATCCCCCTCCACCAAACAACCCCACACCATAACCCCCCCTCCACCAAACAACCCCACACCATAATCCCCCTCCACCAAACTTTACACTTGGCACAATGCAGTCAGGCAAGTACCGTTCTCCAGGCAACCGGCCAAACCCGGACTCGTCCATCGGATTGGCAGACAGAGAAGCGTGATATGCCATATGGAAACCCATTCCATGAAGCTCTACGCACTGTTCTTGAGCTAATCTGAACGCCACAGAAGTTTAGAGGTCTGTAGCTGTTGACTCTGCAGAAAGTTGGCGACTTCTGCGCACTGTGAGCCTCCTCCTACGCTGACCCGCTCTGGGATTTATGTGGCTGAGTTGCTGTTTCCCCAATTGCTTCCAATTTGTTATAATACCAATAACAGTTGACTGTGGAATATTTAGCATTGAGGAAATTTAACGAATGGACTTATTGCACAGGTGGCCTTGGTGCTTAATTTCATACAACTGTGGCCAAGGAAGTGATAGGAACACCTGAATTCAATGATTTGGAGGGGTGTCCCAATATTTTTGGCAATATAGTGTATGTTTTAAACAATTTTACATGTTGAACTGAAGTGTCTGAGACTTTAGCACAGCACTGTATCTGATATGTGACGGATGTCCTAGAAAGAAACTATGGTTGTGTCCCAAATGACAAACTCAACCGTCTAGTGCTCTAAAAGGTAATTTTGTTATCCAGCATCAGATTGATCAACGACTCAAATATGCTAAATGGAATCTCAAGAGCCAATGAGATCTCACATGTCACGTGTGATTGAGCTTCTGTTTATGTTCACCGATTAAACTTTATATGAAAAAAGCCTAAATGAAATGTGCTGATCATATAAAGCGAGCGTGTCTCTACAGAAGATTAACAGGAGCAACTTAACAGGTGCAGCGCGGCAGAAGAAGCATCTAGAAGCAGCGTGTGTGTGAATCAGAAACAGTGTGTGTGAATCAGAAGATGTGTGTGTGAATCAGAGGCAGTGTGTGTGTGTGAATCAGAGGCAGCGTGTGTGTGAATCAGAGGCAGCGTGTGTGTGAATCAGAGGCAGTGGCTCTTACGGGTGGACAGAAGCTGAAATGGCTGAAATGCTCCTGCTTGCTGAGCGGTCGCAGCAGAACCGTGCGTCTGTTCAGCTTTTCAGTGCAAGAGAGGACGACCCCACCACACGAGCTCTCTTCAGCACTGCACACACACCAGAGGAACACAACACAGAAACACAGGCAGAAGTCAAGGTTATGATTGGCTGGCTGCTTGATTGGAAGCTGGTGAAAAGGATTCTGGGAGCAGAGAGAAGAGAAATCACAACAGGACTGAACAAGAGAGAACAGTCTCTCACACACACACACACACACACACACACGCCCCAAAACACACACACGCACTCTCTCTGTCCAACATCAGGACCAATCGAAACACTGTAGCGTCTCACGGCTCTGATCAGAAACACAGCGAGAATATTGATATTGATTCCCTGGTTTTAACCAACCTCCATTCTGATAAACCATTTAGTCTTTGCTGTTTTCAGCTGAACATAACTCCTCTAAACATCATTATCTGTAGCTCCTGCCATCCCATAATCACAGTAATCTTTGTGCTTTGATACTTTTGATATGAAGCAAAGTCTCATCTTTCAAATCCTGTTTCATCAGTAAATTCAGTCAGAGAATGTGTGTGTGTATGTTTAATGTGTGTGACAGATGAACCGATCATCTCTTCCTCTTTACTACTAGTTACAGAAGCAAATAAA
>JAROOI010000233.1:25000-35000 GCA_030578255.1 Tiaroga cobitis
TTTATAGTTGATACGGTAAGTGATGGGGAGCCAATGGACAATGGCAGTGGAGTGAGATGTGAGGAAAGGATGCAGACGGTTGATGTTTCGAGGATGGTAGTAAGCAGACCGGGTAACTTTATTAACATGAGGGGTAATAGAGAGGGTGCTATCGAAGATTACACCCAGACTCTTAACCTGAGGGGAGGGGGAGATGAAGGAGCTATCAATGGGAATAGAACAATTATGGAGTTTGTTTAATGTTAATCTTGTATCTATAAGAAGAAATTCTGTTTTATTGCTATTTAATTTGAGGAAGTTTGAAGTGAACCAGGATTTTATGTCAAGAAGACAATTGGTAAGGGAGGATGGTGGAAGTTTTGAATTAGGTTAGGTTGAAAGATGAAGCTGGGTGCGTAGCAATGGAAGTGAATCTGATATTTACAGAAGATGTAAAAAATGAATAGCAGGGGCCCCAGGACAGAGCCCTGGGGCACTCCTATGATGACAGGGACTGAATGGGAGGTGAATGATTTTAACTGAATGAACTGAGTGCGGCCTGAGAGATATGAATAAAACCAATTAAGAGGTGTGTTAGTGATACCAATAGAGGAGAGTCTGTCTAGAAGGATGGTGTGTGAAATTGCATCGAAGGCCGCACTCTAATCAAGCAGAAGGAGAATAGATAGTAAACCAGAGTCAGCAGCCAGGAGAAGGAAGTTAGTGATTTTAAGGAATGCTGTTTCTGTGCTATGAAGAGGATGGAAACCAGACTGGAATTGTTCATTTAAATTATTATAGGAAAGACGAGTATGGAGTTTAGCAGCCACTATTTTTTCAAGAATTTTGGAGATGAATGGAAGATTTGAAATAGGATGAAAATGATTGAGGTTGTTGGGATCTGAACCGGGTTTCTTAAGAATTGGAGTTACAGCAGCCGTTTTAAGAGAAGAAGGAACAATTCCAGTGG
Source organism: Tiaroga cobitis (assembly GCA_030578255.1). Classification (NCBI taxonomy): domain Eukaryota; kingdom Metazoa; phylum Chordata; class Actinopteri; order Cypriniformes; family Leuciscidae; genus Tiaroga; species Tiaroga cobitis. The sequence goes on from JAROOI010000233.1 coordinate 25,950, forward strand.
TAAGAGAAGAGTGAATGATGTCTGTAGTGAAAGGGGACAGAAAAGGGACAGTGGCCTTTACAAGAACAGTAGGAAGGGGGTCTAATCTGCAGGTTGAAGATTTGGATTTTTGAATGAGTTGAATGAAATTTCATTTACTGAGGGCAAGGTAAATGCTGAGAGTAAATAGGTGGGAGTAGGGCTGTAACGATACACCAAACCTACGATTCGATTCGTATCACGATTTTTGACCCACGATTCGATTCGTATCGCGATTCTATCACGGGGGCGGGGCTTGAGGGGGCGGGGCTTGTGGTGAAAAAAAGAGATTTTGAGAGAAGAAAATTTTTTCCATACAAAATTATTACATTTATCTTGCCTAAATGTTTACGCTCATTGCATTTTTACAATGGGGTAATATTGTTGTTAAGAATTTACACATCACAAGGAAGCTTGATTTAAATTGTTTAATTAAATTGAAAAAAGTAGCCAAATAAATACAATAGAATAAAGATACAAATAAAGACAATTAAAGAGAAAAGTTTTTGAATAGGTCTAACACTAGTATTCACATACAGAAACTGAATAAAGTAATCAAATGGAAAATAACACTGGGTAGTATTTTAGTCCTGAATAAATTAAATGCATAGGCTATTAATCCTGATTCCTTTAACTTAAAGCCGTCTTTTGTTTTTTTGACAACAAAATTAATGACAGACACATATGGCTTCCGTCACTTTAAGAGCTAGTGCACGGATCCTGTGTTCATTATACTGGCATGCGTTTTATGCCTATTAAAGACAAAACCGACTATGTTTAGAGTATAGCCTACTCACAAAGACCGAAATTGACAATTTTGCGTGTTAAAGCAATATAATCCGCGAAAAATAGTTACTGGCCAGCTGTTTTTGAGGCGGATTTTCTATGAATGTGCGCATAGAAAATAATCTCTCAGAGAGCGCGCGAGCACTGATTAGTGTAAAATTGCTTGAATGTTTAAACTGGTAAGACTTAAAAAGACTTTTACAGTCTATGGTCCCGACTCCAAAAGGCGAGTGTGTATTATCGCCGCATGCAGCGCCTGCCTTGCACAACACATTATGAGAGAAGAGATAGAAGACGCGCGCGGCACCGCTGACCACTCACGCTGTTTGTGAAATTGCGTCTGGCAGATAGTTGTTAAAAGAATGATTTGATTTTATTATCTGTGTGGATTACGATTGCGGGAATTTCCCGCATTATAAATGGGAGACCTGCGGGAATGATTAGAATTATGCGCAATACCCGCGCCGAAATTCGAGCCCTGGTTCTGGACAGGAAGGATAACTCTGGGAGTTGGAAGGGGTGTGATCGCGATTCTGCCTTCTCACATCGCGATACAGGATCGTGGACCTGAGTATCGCGATTTCGATTTTATATCGCGTATCGTTACAGCCCTAGGTGGGAGCAAATTTAACTGGGACAGGTGAGTTTGGAGCAGAAGTAAACATAAGTTGCTGGTGGGTGTGTTTTTAAAGAGTAAAATGATAATATAGTATTACAAAAATCTGAAGAGTACAAGTGAGGAGGAAGTGGATCCAGAGGTGTTGTGAAGTTTGCAATGAGGGAAAAAAGGGCCTTTGAATTTCCTTCACTTGAACTGATTAAACCAGAATAGTATGTGGATTTAGCTTTAGAAATACAATCTTTGTAAAGAAGAATGTGGTTTGAATACATGTTCATGTGAACAGTGAGGGAAATAAAGTCATTTGGCTGCTGCCACGTTTCTGTTAAACACAAAATGTCTAACTTACGGTCAACGAGGAGATCCTGCACAAGATGCCCCGTACTCATAAGTGAGCGGATGTTAAAAAGACCAAAGTTGACAGCTGTGTTAGCCGACCTAGCTAGGCGGGCCAACACATTATGATCAGTGCAGCGACCGGTATTCCTCAGTGGAGGTCGAGTAGTGGACCAGAAAGTCTTAATGGAGTTGGATTTTTCATACTGAAAGTCCCGACGAGAGCCACAGTGAATGTATTTCCGACGAGCCAAGTATAAAATGTTATTTAATTATGCCATCCAGTATCGTGGACTCGCTCTCTCTTTTTTCATACAAACGCAGCAGCTGCAATTTTGTGGCTATTGTTTTGTACACTGTTGGATTATAAGATACAAACAGTTAAGATTTTTTTATCTGAAATCAATATCTCTTATCTCCATAATTATTTATGTGGCGAAATGCTGTGTAATAAGTGGAATGATGTATACTGTAGGCTATCTCTTAAATGTCCATCTAGATTGAACTTGAAACGCTGAAACTGCTCTCTACATGGAAGCTTTGTGTTTAAAGAGCTAATAAAATATTTCAACTCAGATCAATATCTCGTGGCTAATTATTTCCTTACGTGGCAAGTAGCCGTAAGCCTGGTAATACCAAACTCTGCTACTTCGCTTTGCTTCGTAGACAGAGTCTGGAATGGCATCATTGAAAAGTGGTTTCTTTCTCGAGGGGGGGGGGGGTGGGGGGGGGGGGAGGGGGGCAGGGGTTGGTGGTTGGGTGGGCGCTTGTCTGAAGTATAAAATCATTGGTTACCCGTAAGCCAATCACATAACGTTTGGTTATGACGTGTGTTATTCGCCAGATCAGCCTCATCGAACTTCCACTTTAAACACGTATGATGCGAAAACGAAACCATCGAGCGATCCTCCATGAGTGCAACCAAGTGGGACACAATCACAACCTCGCCTTGCCGGCCTTTGGCCTCCCCAGTTTCTCGCTGACGGTCGGTAATAGTTGATAAATTAAACTTTTCCCAAAACCTGTCGGGAGTAGGGCCACAACATCACCTCCATTCAAATTGTTTAACAAACACTTCTTTTTCGGCCTTCAGTTTGCAAATGCCGGGAATATTCTCCACAACAGAGTGAATTGCATCCCATGTCTCCATATCCGCGGTCGTTTTCAATTTCCCTAACCTAAAATACAATCTTAAACTCGGCGCTTAGCGTCTACGTCACGGCTCTCAGCCCGCCCTCTGTTCGTTGATTGGCCGGCTGTTTTCAGGCCGGAGGAAAACTGAAAAATAGGTCGCTATCTCAGATTGAGTACAGAAGCGAACTGAAATTGAGCGGAAGTACGAAGTCTGACGTAGTCAGGCTAAGTAGCCGTGTAATAAGTGGGATAATGTACCGTACATCCAGCCGGTTGTTATCTAAGAATAAACCCCCTTCAGGTGTGTGTGTGTGTGTGTGTGTGTGTGTATGTGTGTGTGTGTGTGTGTGTGTGTGTGTGTGTGTGTGTGTGTGTGTGTGTGTGTGTGTGTGTGTGTGTGTGTGAGAGTGTGTGTGTGTGAGAGTGTGCGTGTGATCTCAGAATAAACCCCTTCAGGTGTAAGTGTGTGTGTGTGTGTGTGTGTGTGTATGTGTGTGTTCAGGCTGATGAAGACCTGATCCTGATCACCCTTTCGAGTTTATTCTGAGATAATAACTGGCTGGCTGTACATTATCCCTTACTTATTGTGTTAAATTCAAGTTCCTGGTAATCTTGAATCAGAATAACTTGCTCTTGCAGCATCTCTTTTCTGATAACGAGGGCGGGGCAAACTGTCACTCACATGAGATCCACCAATAGTAAACCACAACCATCCAATTAATTCCCCACAGACACAATCAAGCCCCGCCCACATGTGTCCCTGCTCCTGTATATCAGGCTGTGTTCTGCACCTGTACACCTGTGTTTTGCATCTTTACACCTGTGTTCTGCATCTGTACACCTGTGTTCTGCACCTGTACACCTGTGTTCTGCATCTGTACACCTGTGTTCTGCACCTGTACACCTGTGTTCTGCATCTGTACACCTGTGTTTTGCATCTGTACACCTGTGATCTGCATCTGTACACCTGTGTTCTGCATCTGTACACCTGTGATCTGCATCTGTACACCTGTGTTCTGCATCTGTACACCTGTGTTCTGCATCTGTACACCTGTGTTTTGCATCTGTACACCTGTGATCTGCATCTGTACACCTGTGTTCTGCACCTGTACACCTGTGTTCTGCACCTGTACACCTGTGTTTTGCATCTTTACACCTGTGTTCTGCATCTGTACACCTGTGTTCTGCACCTGTACACCTGTGTTCTGCACCTGTACACCTGTGTTCTGCATCTGTACACCTGTGTTCTGCACCTGTACACCTGTGTTCTGCACCTGTACACCTGTGTTCTGCATCTGTACACCTGTGATCTGCATCTGTACACCTGTGTTCTGCACCTGTACACCTGTGTTCTGCACCTGTACACCTGTGTTCTGCACCTGTACACCTGTGATCTGCACCTGTACACCTGTATTCTGCACCTGTACACCTGTGTTCTGCACCTGTACACCTGTGTTTTGCATCTTTACACCTGTGTTCTGCATCTGTACACCTGTGATCTGCATCTGCACACCTGTGTTCTGCATCTGTACACCTGTGTTCTGCACCTGTACACCTGTGTTCTGCACCTGTACACCTGTGTTCTGCATCTGTACACCTGTGTTCTGCACCTGTACTTTGCATCTTTACACCTGTGTTCTGCATCTGTACACCTGTGATCTGCATCTGTACACCTGTGTTCTGCATCTGTACACCTGTGTTCTGCATCTGCACACCTGTGTTCTGCACCTGTACACCTGTGTTCTGCATCTGTACACCTGTGATCTGCATCTGTACACCTGTGTTCTGCATCTGTACACCTGTGTTCTGCACCTGTACACCTGTGTTCTCCACCTGTACACCTGTGTTCTGCATCTGTACACCTGTGATCTGCATCTGTACACCTGTGTTCTGCATCTGTACACCTGTGATCTGCATCTGCACACCTGTGTTCTGCATCTGTACACCTGTGATCTGCATCTGTACACCTGTGTTCTGCATCTGTACACCTGTGATCTGCATCTGTACACCTGTGTTCTGCATCTGCACACCTGTGTTCTGCACCTGTACACCTGTGATCTGCATCTGTACACCTGTGATCTGCATCTGTACACCTGTGATCTGCATCTGTACACCTGTGATCTGCATCTGTACACCTGTGATCTGCATCTGTACACCTGTGATCTGCATCTGTACACCTGTGATCTGCATCTGTACACCTGTGATCTGCATCTGCACACCTGTGTTCTGCATCTGTACACCTGTGATCTGCATCTGTACACCTGTGTTCTGCATCTGCACACCTGTGTTCTGCACCTGTACACCTGTGTTCTGCATCTGTACACCTGTGATCTGCATCTGTACACCTGTGTTCTGCATCTGTACACCTGTGTTCTGCATCTGTACACCTGTGTTCTGCATCTGTACACCTGTGTTCTGCATCTGTACACCTGTGTTCTGCATCTGTACACCTGTGTTCTGCATCTGTACACCTGTGTTCTGCATCTGTACACCTGTGATCTGCATCTGTACACCTGTGTTCTGCATCTGTACACCTGTGTTCTGCATCTGTACACCTGTGTTCTGCATCTGTACACCTGTGATCTGCATCTGTACACCTGTGTTCTGCATCTGTACACCTGTGATCTGCATCTGTACACCTGTGTTCTGCATCTGCACACCTGCATCCTTCCTTCCGACCACTATAGATAGATTCTCAAATAGCTTACCTGATCTATCTCAGCTGCTCAGTGAACCCAAACAAACAGATGAACTAGAGGAAATGACCAGCAGTTTGAGCACCATTTTCTCTAGTACATTAGATATTGTTGCACCAATTAGATCAAAAAAGGTTAGAGAGAAAACTAAAGCACCATGGTACAACAGTGCTACGCATGCTATCAAGAGAGAAACTCGTAACCTAGAGCGTAAATGGAAACAAACTAATTTAGAGGTCTTTAGAATCGCGTGGAAAGACAGTATGTCACGTTATAAAAAAGCTCTAAAAGCAGCCAGGGCTGAGCATCTCCGCAAACTAATAGAAAATAACCAAAATAATCCAAGGTTTTTATTTAACACCGTGGCTAGACTAACAAATAAACAGACATCACCCGAGCAAATTATTCCGTTACAGTATAGCTGTAATGATTTTATGAACTACTTCAATGAGAAAATAGAAAGCATCCGAAACACAATTGTAAATGTACAATCCTCTATGGTGTCTTATGATTCAGCCTCAATTATCGCCCCTCAAGAACAACTACACCGCTTTACAACTATAGGACAGGAAGAGCTAAATAAACTTATCATTGCATCTAAACCAACAACATGTTTATTAGATCCAATACCAACTAAATTTCTGAAAGAAGTGTTACCTATAGTGGAAGAGCCTCTTCTTAATATTATTAACTCGTCTTTATCTTTAGGTCATGTTCCAAAAATATTCAAGCTGGCAGTAATAAAACCTCTCATTAAGAAACCGCAATTAGATCCAAATAACTTAGCAAATTACAGACCGATTTCAAATCTTCCATTTATGTCTAAAATACTAGAAAAGACTGTGTCCGCTCAATTGTGCTCTTTCATGCAAGAAAATGAGATATATGAAAAATTTCAGTCAGGATTCAGACCGCATCATAGCACAGAAACTGCGCTAGTTAAAATTACAAATGGTTTACTTTTAGCTTCTGACCAAGGCTGTATCTCAATATTAGTTCTACTCGATCTTAGTGCTGCGTTTGACACTATAGATCATAAAATACTCTTGGATCGACTACAAAACTACACTGGTGTTCAGGGACAGGCATTAAGCTGGTTCAGATCGTATTTATCAGACCGTTACCATTTTGTTTGTTTAAATGGGGAAAAATCGAAGATAACGTCAGTAGACTATGGAGTGCCGCAAGGATCGGTGTTAGGCCCTCTGCTATTCTCAATATATATGCTGCCACTTGGCAATATTATAAGAAAACATGGAATTAATTTCCACTGTTATGCTGATGACACTCAATTATATATTTCATCACGACCAGATGAAAATACTAACTCATCAAAATTGACAGAGTGTCTTAAAGATATAAAATGCTGGATGACGCATAATTTCCTGCTACTAAATCCAGATAAAACGGAGGTATTACTTGTTGGTCCAAAAAACTATCCACAAAACCACTTACAATACAACTTTAATATAGAAGGATGTCCTGTTACTTTATCCTCTACGGTAAAAGACCTGGGAGTTATACTAGACCACAACTTGTCTTTCGAAAATCATATTTCATATGTTACAAGAACAGCCTTTTTCCATCTTAGAAACATTGCTAAATTACGTAACATGCTATCTGTTTCTGATGCAGAAAAGTTAGTTCATGCATTCATGACCTCGAGACTAGATTACTGTAATGCTTTATTAGCCGGTTGTCCTGCATCCTCAATAAACAAGCTACAGTTAGTCCAAAATGCAGCCGCTAGAGTTCTTACTAGGTCAAGAAAATATGATCATATAACACCAATTTTATCATCTCTACACTGGTTACCTATCAAGTTCCGTATCAATTACAAAGTACTACTACTGACCTATAAAGCCCTAAATGGTTTAGCTCCTGTGTATTTAATGGACCTTCTATCGCCCTACAATCCACCGCGTTCTTTAAGATCACTAAATTCGAGGCTTCTAGTCATTCCTAGGATATCTAAGTCCACTAAAGGAGGGAGGGCGTTCTCACATTTAGCTCCTAAACTCTGGAATAGCCTTCCTGATATTGTTCGAGGCTCTGACTCGCTGTCCCAGTTCAAAACTAGATTAAAGACGCATCTCTTCAGCCAAGCATTTACATAATGCTTACCTTTTATAATACTGCTGAATCAGATCAAATGCATTTAATACTATAAAACTTGAAGAGACTGTAGGTTATCTGTATAGGTTGCATAATATTTGCAGTCATTACGTTCCTGTGTATATTGCGTGAATGACGGGTGGTTGGGCAGATATTGTGTTGCGGTAAGTGGTATGCCATACGGAACCGTTGTCCACTGAAACTGCCTATTCACGCACCAGTGGGGCTCGACAGCCTTAGTCAACGGGTTGGCGCGTATGGTTGGGTTGCGGAGAGATTGTGAGATTGTGGTTAGGTCTCAGCAGCAGGAGGGACGTATAGGTCAGTAAGCTGGGCTGAGTTGAGTGGGGGACGGAGGGGGGTGATTTTGGGACGCAAGAGTCACTGTCTTCATGTTTTGTCATTTACGCCTGTGTTATGGAAATCATCATTATGAACAGCAGCTACGCTAATTATTTTCCCTTTGCTTTTCTGCTGTTATCTCGGGACGCGAGTCCCGAGAAAATGGCGTTCGTCAGCTCCAGTTTGTATCCAGCCTCTCACGGAGACTTCAGATGCTCCAATCACAAAGCCTATGAAGTGACGACTCAACGCCGGCGATATGGACTCTCTATGGTGGACGGCACTGATCCTCAACAACTCGTCTTAAGACCGGCGTGCATACTTGGACTTCCAAAAAATACTCTAAATGTTCCGATCCAATCTGACTTGTAATGCTGCCCGAATCATGCACTGTTCCTCCGTTGGCCAGAGGAGAACTGGCCCCCCGACTGAGCCTGGTTTCTCCCAAGGTTTTTTTCTCCATTCTGTCCCTGATGGAGTTTTGGTTCCTTGCCACTGTTGCCTTGGCTTTTGGCTTGCTTAGTTGGGGACATTTAATATTCAATAATATTATTGATCTGCCTTACTTAAGGTGGACGTTGACGCAATATCTTTTAGAAACAAACTTTGTTATATTGTTTTCATGTTATCACTGTGAAGCGCTTTGATACAATCTGTATTGTAAAAAGCGCTATATAAATAAAGATGACTTGACTTGACCTGTGTTCTGCATCTGTACACCTGTGATCTGCACCTGTACACCTGTGTTCTGCATCTGTACACCTGTGTTCTGCATCTGTACACCTGTGATCTGCATCTGTACACCTGTGATCTGCATCTGTACACCTGTGTTCTGCATCTGTACACCTGTGTTCTGCATCTGTACACCTGTGTTCTGCATCTGTACACCTGTGTTCTGCATCTGTACACCTGTGTTCTGCACCTGTACACCTGTGATCTGCATCTGTACACCTGTGTTCTGCATCTGTACACCTGTGATCTGCATCTGTACACCTGTGATCTGCA
>JAROOI010000233.1:37500-40000 GCA_030578255.1 Tiaroga cobitis
CCAGCACAGGTCTGGGCACACACACGCACACACACAAACACACACACACACACACACACACACACACACACTCGTACCCTCCTCCAGCACAGGTCTGGGCGCACACACGCACACACACAAACACACACACACACACTCGTACCCTCCTCCAGCACAGGTCTGGGCGCACACACACAAACACACACACACACTCGTACCCTCCTCCAGCACAGGTCTGGGCGCGCACACACACACACACACACACACACACTCGTCAAGTCAAGTCAAGTCATCTTCATTTATATAGCGCTTTTAACAATGGATTGTTTCAAAGCAGCTTTACAGAGATAAACATATAATTTAAGGTAACAGATTGTTTTGGCATTATAGCGGTTCTTGAATAATGTTATTTCCAGCTAAAGTTAACTTTGATTGATTCACCTCCGTCGAAATGATCAGACTTTAAACGCGAACCTGTGATTAACGCTGACGGCGTTCACATGCTCATTCAGAATTGATTCTATAGTTATGTGCTTTTTAAAATATGTGCGCAGGTTTATAATTCATACAACCCAGCCTAAACAAACTACTTTTCTTGCCTATAAATTTTGATACAGAATTTTGTTTTATTTTATCACTTCGGGGTACGCGAGCCGGAATTCACAACGCTTTATCTGTAGAGTGGGAAAGGGATCCTCCATAGGGAGAGGATAGTGGACACTTCAGCACTGCATTGTCATCGGGTCCAGGCGGATCTCCTTCGTCAGATCTGGACACGGCCTGGATCCGGCAGGCTGCGGGAAAACCTCGGGATAAACAAAGACACTAATATTAGCGTAGATGCCATTCTTCTTATGATGTAGCGAGTACATCAAGATTTAAGGGAAGTGTTCCCAGTTCCGGCTGACCTAATCTATGCAGCCTAACATTGAATTATAGAAGTCTATAGTGTGTTATGTGTATGCTAGGTCAAAGAGATGTGTTTTTAGTCTAGCTTTGAACTGACAGAGTGTGTCTGCTTCCCGGACAATGGTAGGAAGACTGTTCCAAAGTTTTGGTGCTAAATAGGAAAAGGATCTACCGCCTGCAGTCGATTTAGATATTCTAGGTATTATCAACTGGCCGGAATTTTGAGATCGCAATAGACGTGAAGGACTATAATGCGTTAAGAGCTCGCTCAAGTACTGCGGAGCTAAACCATTTAGTGCTTTGTAGGTAATCAACAATATTTTAAAATGTATACGATGTTTAATAGGGAGCCAATGCAGTGTTGACAGAACCGGGCTAATATGGTCATATTTCCTGGTTCTGGTAAGAACTCGAGCTGCGGCGTTTTGAACTAGCTGTAGTTTATTTATTAAGCGTGCAGGGCAACCACCCAGTAGAGCATTACAATAATCTAGCCTTGAGGTCATGAACGCATGGACTAATTGTTCCGCATTTCCCAATGAGAGCATATGGCGTATTTTAGATATATTTTTAAGATGGAAAAATGCAGTTTTACAGATACTAGACACGTGGCTTTCAAAAGAAAGGTTGGTATCAAAGACTCGTACCCTCCTCCAGCACAGGTCTGGGCGCACACACGCACACACACAAACACACACACACACACACACTCGTACCCTCCTCCAGCACAGGTCTGGGCGCACACACACACACACACACACACACACACACTCGTACCCTCCTCCAGCACAGGTCTGGGCGCGCGCACACACGCGCACACACACACACACACACACACACACTCGTACCCTCCTCCAGCACAGGTCTGGGCGCACACACGCACACACACAAACACACACACACACACTCGTACCCTCCTCCAGCACAGGTCTGGGCGCACACACGCACACACACAAACACACACACACACACACTCGTACCCTCCTCCAGCACAGGTCTGGGTACAGTGAGGGGCCCGTCCTGCAGCGGCTCCATGCGCCGGTGTCCTGCGCTGAACACACTGATCTGCGGGAGACACAGCACCAGTGTCCCGGGCATGCAGGCCTGGCTGTGGTACCAGCAGCGCACGGTCCCGGCCACGTCTCCGCTCACCAGCGACCCGGGAGACGGCAGGCTGTCCGACGGCACGAACACACAGCACGACTGCAGCTCCACCTGCGGGAACACACACACAGTTAACACACACACAGCACGACTGCAGCCCCACCTGCAGAAACACGTGTGTAAGTGCTGTAATCGGGTGCTTCTACCCAACCTAAAAAACGTGAAAAGTGAAACCCAGTAACACTGTTCTAGTGAGTCTTTCTCTGCAAGTATGTTATAAAATAAGCCAATCAGATTTCGCTCCTTCTGACGTATGAAGAGGCTTATTATTGTAATATTAACGGCCCTTAAAGGAACATATATAAAGGAACTACAGTATATTGGGGTGAAGCAGAGGCGAAGCACTGCTACTTCGGCGCAGAGATATCGAAGATATTCGGTGCCGGTCACGCCGGTATGTTGACGTAAGTTGGGGGGTTGCGGGATATCTCTGCGCCCAAGAAGCAGT
>JAROOI010000233.1:45000-47500 GCA_030578255.1 Tiaroga cobitis
CACACACACACTGAGGGTTTAGAGTTGAAGGCCTGTTCATGGCAAACACAAGCATTACCCATGAGCCAATCAGCAGAGATTTAAAGGACATCATCATTCTGTCAGCGCTTCCTCCCATCATGTGTTTCAAACCCATGTGAGTTTCTTTCTTCAGTGTTTTTCTGTCCGTATTATGAGGGTCAATGGGGTTCGGTGTTGTTCGGTTCTACAAATATCAGAAGAAAGACAGTCTACACTCCTGCGCACATAAATATTCAAACGCACATATCTATGGACTACATTTAGTCATTTAGCAGACGCTTTTATCCAAAGCGACTTACAACAGAGGACTAAACAAAGCGAGTCATCGTGAAGAGGCAAAAACACATAATATTCATGTGCACGCCGTCAGCGTTTTCACAGACTTATGTTTTTGAAGTTAATATGGAGATGATAACGTTTTCAAAAATTTTCTAAACTTGCACCTTGGAACCTGTTTCAAGGTTCGTGTTCTCGAGCACCAAACACTGATGTGCGAATGAACGGCCAGAACACATTAAAAGTTTTCTGTTTTCTGTTAGAACGGTGTCGTGTTAGTGGCCCCTAAGTTAACTAATGATCTTTACAATTGGAAGTGAATCAAACAAAACTAACTTTAGCTGGACAATAACTTTATTCTAGAGCTGCTGTAAAGCCTAAACAATCTGTTAATGTAATCTCCTGTTATCACTGTAAAGCTGCTTCGAAACAATCTGTATACTGCTATAATAATAATATGTTTATTTTATTTTATATAATAATATGTTTATTTTATATATTTTATATATATTAAAAAATTTTATATATTTTATATTTTATATACCTTTCAGAAAACTCAAGGTCGCTTTACAATAAAGTACAAATAACCATGACATAGAAACGATACAAATAAACTGAGACGGATAACATGATAGATAGAGGTCAGGGGTCAGCGAAACAAGTAGCAAAAATATATGTTTTAAGGTGGGTTTTGAAATCGTGTAATGATGAAAGGTCGCGGATGTGTTGGGGAATAGAATTCCAGAGAGTTGGGCCAGTGGTACAAGAAGCCCTTCCACCAAATGATGATAGTTTGTGCCTACGGATCGCCAACAGACCGGTATCAGAAGATCTAAGTGTGCGAATAGGGGGGTGGGTATGGATGAGATCAGAAATATAGTTGGGGGCAAGACCATGGAGTGCTTTGAATGTGATAAGAAGTATCTTGTAATGAATACGAAAGCGAACGGGTAGCCAATGAAGTGTGCGTAAAATCGAAGTAATGTGGGAAGATTTCTTTGTGTATGTGAGGACGCTAGCTGCGCAGTTCTGGATATTTGATCAGGGGCAGTGGTGGACTTAGCCGTGAGGGACAGGGGCAGTGGTGGACTTAGCCGTGAGGGACAGGGGCAGCGGTGGACTTAACCGTGTGGGACAGGGGCAGCGGTGGACTTAGCCGTGTGGGACAGGGGCAGTGGTGGACTTAGCCTTGAGGGACAGGGGCAGCGGTGGACTTAGCCGTGAGGGACAGGGGCAGTGTTGGACTTAGCCTTGAGGGACAGGGGCAGCGGTGGACTTAGCCGTGAGGGACAGGGGCAGTGGTGGACTTAACCTTGAGGGACAGGGGCAGCGGTGGACTTAACAGTGTGGGACAGGGGCAGTGTTGGACTTAGCCTTGAGGGACAGGGGCAGCGGTGGACTTAGCCGTGAGGGACAGGGGCAGTGGTGGACTTAGCCGTGAGGGACAGGGGCAGTGGTGGACTTAGCCGTGAGGGACAGGGGCAGTGGTGGACTTAGCCGTGAGGGACAGGGGCAGTGGTGGACTTAGCCGTGTGGGACAGGGGCAGTGGTGGACTTAGCCCTGAGGGACAGGGGCAGTGGTGGACTTAGCCGTGAGGGACAGGGGCAGTGGTGGACTTAGCCGTGTGGGACAGGGGCAGCGGTGGACTTAGCCGTGTGGGAGAGGGGCAGTGGTGGACTTAGCCGTGTGGGAGAGGGGCCGCGGTGGACTTAGCCGTGTGGGACAGGGGCAGCGGTGGACTTAGCCGTGAGGGACAGGGGCAGTGGTGGACTTAGCCTTGAGGGACAGGGGCAGTGGTGGACTTAGCCGTGTGGGAGAGGGGCAGCGGTGGACTTAGCCGTGTGGGACAGGGGCCGCGGTGGACTTAGCCGTGTGGGACAGGGGCCGCGGTGGACTTAGCCGTGTGGGACAGGGGCAGTGGTGGACTTAGCCGTGAGGGACAGGGGCAGTGGTGGACTTAGCCGTGTGGGAGAGGGGCAGTGGTGGACTTAGCCGTGTGGGAGAGGGGCAGTGGTGGACTTAGCCGTGTGGGACAGGGGCCGCGGTGGACTTAGCCGTGTGGGACAGGGGCAGTGGTGGACTTAGCCGTGAGGGACAGGGGCAGTGGTGGACTTAGCCGTGTGGGACAGGGGCAGTGGTGGACTTAGCCGTGAGGGACAGGGGCAGTGGTGGACTTAGCCGTGTGGGACAGGGGCCGCGGTG
>JAROOI010000233.1:52500-63391 GCA_030578255.1 Tiaroga cobitis
ACACTTACACACACACACACAAGCACACAGTCCCTGAGCTCATGACACAGGACAAAGTGAAGGACTCTCAACAACCCTGAGGAACTGAGTGAGAGAACACAGAGACACACTTGTTTTATCATGATGAGGACTGTTCATTAACTTCTGCTGGTTTTTTGCTGAACTTTCACACAAAACTTTATACTTTCTTGGTGTGGATGTAGTGGGTGTGGTCTGGATGTAGTGGGTGTGGTGTGGATGTAATGGGTGTGGTCTGGATGTAGTGGGTGTGGTGTGGATGTAGTGGGTGTGGTGTGGATGTAGTGGGTGTGGTGTGGATGTAGTGGGTGTGGTCTGGATGTAGTGGGTGTGATGTGGATGTAGTGGGTGTGGTCTGGATGTAGTGGGTGTGGTCTGGATGTAGTGGGTGTGGTCTGGATATTGTGGGTGTGGTGTGGATGTAGTGGGTGTGGTGTGATTGTAGTGGGTGTGGTGTGGATGTAGTGGCTGTGGTGTGGATGTAGTGGGTGTGGTGTGGATGTAGTGGGTGTGGTGTGGATGTAGTGGCTGTGGTGTGGATGTAGTGGCTGTGGTGTGGATGTAGTGGGTGTGGTGTGGATGTAGTGGGTGTGGTGTGGATGTAGTGGCTGTGGTGTGAATGTAGTGGCTGTGGTCTGGATGTAGTGGGTGTGGTCTGGATGTAGTGGCTGTGGTGTGGATGTAGTGGCTGTGGTGTGGATGTAGTGGGTGTGGTGTGGATGTAGTGGCTGTGGTGTGAATGTAGCGGCTGTGGTGTGGATGTAGCGGCTGTGGTCTGGATGTAGCGGCTGTGGTCTGGATGTAGCGGCTGTGGTGTGGATGTAGCGGCTGTGGTGTGGATGTAGCGGCTGTGGTGTGGATGTAGCGGCTGTGATCTGGGTGTAGCGGCTGTGGTCTGGATGTAGCGGCTGTGGTCTGGGTGTAGCGGCTGTGGTCTGGGTGTAGCGGCTGTGGTCTGGATGTAGCGGCTGTGGTCTGGGTGTAGCGGCTGTGGTCTGGGTGTAGCGGCTGTGGTCTGGGTGTAGCGGCTGTGGTCTGGGTGTAGCGGCTGTGGTCTGGGTGTAGCGGCTGTGGTCTGGATGTAGCGGGTGTGGTGTGGATGTAGCGGGTGTGGTGTGGATGTAGCGGGTGTGGTGTGGATGTAGCGGCTGTGGTGTGGATGTAGTGGCTGTGGTGTGGATGTAGTGGCTGTGGTGTGAATGTAGTGGCTGTGGTCTGGATGTAGTGGCTGTGGTGTGGATGTAGTGGCTGTGGTGTGGATGTAGTGGCTGTGGTGTGGATGTAGTGGCTGTGGTCTGGATGTAGTGGGTGTGGTCTGGATGTAGTGGGTGTGGTTTGGATGTAGTGGTGTGGTGTGGATGTAGTGGCTGTGGTGTGGATGTAGTGGGTGTGGTGTGAATGTAGTGGGTGTGGTGTGAATGTAGTGGGTGTGGTGTGGATGTAGTGGCTGTGGTGTGGATGTAGTGGCTGTGGTCTGGATGTAGTGGCTGTGGTCTGGATGTAGTGGCTGTGGTCTGGATGTAGTGGCTGTGGTCTGGATGTAGTGGGTGTGGTGTGGATGTAGTGGGTGTGGTCTGGATGTAGTGGGTGTGGTTTGGATGTAGTGGTGTGGTCACGATGTAGTGGCTGTGGTCACGATGTAGTGGCTGTGGTCACGATGTAGTGGCTGTGGTGTGGATGTAGTGGGTGTGGTGTGGATGTAGTGGGTATGGTGTGGATGTAGTGGCTGTGGTTTGGATGTAGTGGCTGTGGTCTGGATGTAGTGGCTGTGGTCTGGATGTAGTGGGTGTGGTGTGGATGTAGTGGGTGTGGTTTGGATGTAGTGGGTGTGGTGTGGATGTAATGGGTGTGGTGTGGATGTAGTGGGTGTGGTTTGGATGTAGTGGCTGTGGTGTGAATGTAGTGGCTGTGGTTTGGATGTAGTGGGTGTGGTGTGGATGTAGTGGGTGTGGTGTGGATGTTGTGGGTGTGGTCTGGATGTAGTGGCTGTGGTGTGAATGTAGTGGCTGTGGTTTGGATGTAGTGGGTGTGGTCTGGATATTGTGGGTGTGGTGTGGATGTAGTGGGTGTGGTTTGGATGTAGTGGGTGTGGTGTGGATGTAGTGGGTGTGGTTTGGATGTAGTGGGTGTGGTGTGGATGTAGTGGGTGTGGTTTGGATGTAGTGGGTGTGGTGTGGATGTAGTGGGTGTAGTGTGGATGTAGTGGGTGTGGTTTGGATGTAGTGGGTGTGGTGTGGATGTAGTGGGTGTGGTGTGGATGTAGTGGGTGTGGTTTGAATGTAGTGGGTGTGGTTTGGATGTAGTGGCTGTGGTGTGGATGTAGTGGGTATGGTGTGGATGTAGTGGCTGTGGTTTGGATGTAGTGGCTGTGGTCTGGATGTAGTGGCTGTGGTCTGGATGTAGTGGCTGTGGTCTGAATGTAGTGGGTGTGGTGTGGATGTAGTGGGTGTGGTCTGGATGTAGTGGGTGTGGTTTGGATGTACTGGCTGTGGTGTGGATGTAGTGGGTGTGGTTTGGATGTACTGGCTGTGGTGTGGATGTAGTGGGTGTGGTTTGGATGTAGTGGGTGTGGTGTGGATGTAGTGGGTGTGGTCTGGATGTAGTGGGTGTGGTTTGGATGTAGTGGGTGTGGTGTGGATGTAGTGGGTGTGGTCTGGATGTAGTGGGTGTGGTTTGGATGTAGTGGCTGTGGTGTGGATGTAGTGGGTGTGGTGTGGATGTAGTGGCTGTGGTGTGGATGTAGTGGGTGTGGTGTGGATGTAGTGGCTGTGGTGTGGATGTAGTGGGTGTGGTTTGGATGTAGTGGGTGTGGTGTGGATGTAGTGGGTGTGGTTTGGATGTAGTGGGTGTGGTGTGGATGTAGTGGGTGTGGTGTGGATGTAGTGGGTGTGGTGTGAATGTAGTGGGTGTGGTGTGGATGTAGTGGGTGTGGTGTGAATGTAGTGGGTGTGGTGTGGATGTAGTGGGTGTGGTGTGGATGTAGTGGGTGTGGTCTGGATGTAGTGGGTGTGGTGTGGATGTAGTGGGTGTGGTCTGGATGTAGTGGGTGTGGTGTGGATGTAGTGGGTGTGGTGTGGATATAGTGGGTGTGGTCTGGATGTAGTGGGTGTGGTCTGGATGTAGTGGGTGTGGTCTGGATATTGTGGGTGTGGTCTGGATATTGTGGGTGTGGTGTGGATGTAGTGGGTGTGGTCTGGATGTAGTGGGTGTGATGTGGAGGTAGTGGGTGTGGTTTGGATGTAGTGGGTGTGGTCTGGATGTAGTGGGTGTGGTCTGGATGTAGTGGGTGTGGTGTGGATGTAGTGGGTGTGGTTTGGATGTAGTGGGTGTGGTGTGGATGTAGTGGGTGTGGTTTGGATGTAGTGGGTGTGGTGTGGATGTAGTGGGTGTGGTTTGGATGTAGTGGGTGTGGTTTGTATGTAGTGGGTGTGGTTTGGATGTAGTGGGTGTGGTCTGGATGTAGTGGGTGTGGTGTGGATGTAGTGGGTGTGGTGTGAATGTAGTGGCTGTGGTTTGGATGTAGTGGGTGTGGTGTGGATGTAGTGGGTGTGGTTTGGATGTAGTGGGTGTGGTCTGGATGTAGTGGGTGTGGTGTGGATGTAGTGGGTGTGGTGTGAATGTAGTGGCTGTGGTTTGGATGTAGTGGGTGTGGTGTGGATGTAGTGGGTGTGGTTTGGATGTAGTGGGTGTGGTTTGGATGTAGTGGGTGTGATGTGGAGGTAGTGGGTGTGGTTTGGATGTAGTGGGTGTGGTCTGGATGTAGTGGGTGTGGTTTGGATGTAGTGGGTGTGGTTTGGATGCAGTGGGTGTGGTGTGGATGCAGTGGGTGTGGTGTGGATGTAGTGGCTGTGGTTTGGATGTAGTGGCTGTGGTTTGGATGTAGTGGCTGTGGTCTGGATGTAGTGGCTGTGGTCTGGATGTAGTGGCTGTGGTCTGGATGTAGTGGCTGTGGTCTGGATGTAGTGGGTGTGGTGTGGATGTAGTGGGTGTGGTCTGGATGTAGTGGGTGTGGTCTGGATGTAGTGGCTGTGGTGTGGATGTAGTGGGTGTGGTGTGGATGTAGTGGGTGTGGTGTGAATGTAGTGGGTGTGGTGTGGATGTAGTGGGTGTGGTTTGGATGTAGTGGGTGTGGTTTGTATGTAGTGGGTGTGGTTTGGATGTAGTGGGTGTGGTGTGGATGTAGTGGCTGTGGTGTGGATGTAGTGGCTGTGGTGTGAATGTAGTGGCTGTGGTCTGGATGTAGTGGCTGTGGTCTGGATGTAGTGGCTGTGGTTTGGATGTAGTGGCTGTGGTGTGGATGTAGTGGGTGTGGTGTGGATGTAGTGGGTGTGGTGTGGATGTAGTGGGTGTGGTCTGGATGTAGTGGGTGTGGTCTGGATGTAGTGGGTGTGGTTTGGATGTAGTGGCTGTGGTGTGGATGTAGTGGCTGTGGTGTGAATGTAGTGGGTGTGGTGTGAATGTAGTGGGTGTGGTGTGGATGTAGTGGGTGTGGTCTGGATGTAGTGGGTGTGGTCTGGATATTGTGGGTGTGGTGTGGATGTAGTGGGTGTGGTGTGAATGTAGTGGCTGTGGTTTGGATGTAGTGGGTGTGGTCAGGATATTGTGGGTGTGGTGTGGATGTAGTGGGTGTGGTTTGGATGTAGTGGGTGTGGTGTGGATGTAGTGGGTGTGGTGTGGATGTAGTGGGTGTGGTTTGGATGTAGTGGGTGTGGTGTGGATGTAGTGGGTGTGGTTTGGATGTAGTGGGTGTGGTGTGGATGTAGTGGGTGTGGTTTGGATGTAGTGGGTGTGGTTTGGATGCAGTGGGTGTGGTTTGGATGTAGTGGGTGTGGTTTGGATGTAGTGGGTGTGGTCTGGATGTAGTGGCTGTGGTGTGAATGTAGTGGCTGTGGTGTGAATGTAGTGGCTGTGGTTTGGATGTAGTGGGTGTGGTGTGGATGTAGTGGGTGTGGTTTGGATGTAGTGGGTGTGGTTTGGATGTAGTGGGTGTGGTTTGGATGTAGTGGGTGTGGTTTGGATGTAGTGGCTGTGGTGTGAATGTAGTGGCTGTGGTTTGGATGTAGTGGGTGTGGTGTGGATGTAGTGGGTGTGGTCTGGATGTAGTGGCTGTGGTGTGAATGTAGTGGCTGTGGTTTGGATGTAGTGGGTGTGGTCTGGATATTGTGGGTGTGGTGTGGATGTAGTGGGTGTGGTTTGGATGTAGTGGGTGTGGTGTGGATGTAGTGGGTGTGGTTTGGATGTAGTGGGTGTGGTGTGGATGTAGTGGGTGTGGTATGGATGTAGTGGGTGTGGTGTGGATGTAGTGGGTGTGGTGTGGATGTAGTGGGTGTGGTTTGGATGTAGTGGGTGTGGTTTGGATGTAGTGGGTGTGGTTTGGATGTAGTGGCTGTGGTCTGGATGTAGTGGGTGTGGAGTGGATGTAGTGGGTGTGGTGTGGATGTAGTGGGTGTGGTCTGGATGTAGTGGGTGTGGTCTGGATGTAGTGGGTGTGGTGTGGATGTAGTGGGTGTGGTCTGGATGTAGTGGGTGTGGTGTGGATGTAGTGGGTGTGGTGTGGATGTAGTGGGTGTGGTGTGAATGTAGTGGGTGTGGTCTGGATATTGTGGGTGTGGTCTGGATGTAGTGGGTGTGGTCTGGATATTGTGGGTGTGGTGTGGATGTAGTGGGTGTGGTCTGGATGTAGTGGGTGTGATGTGGAGGTAGTGGGTGTGGTTTGGATGTAGTGGGTGTGGTCTGGATGTAGTGGGTGTGGTTTGGATGTAGTGGGTGTGGTGTGGATGTAGTGGGTGTGGTTTGGATGTAGTGGGTGTGGTGTGGATGTAGTGGGTGTGGTTTGGATGTAGTGGGTGTGGTTTGGATGTAGTGGGTGTGGTTTGGATGTAGTGGGTGTGGTTTGGATGTAGTGGGTGTGGTTTGGATGTAGTGGGTGTGGTTTGGATGTAGTGGGTGTGGTTTGGATGTAGTGGGTGTGGTGTGGATGTAGTGGGTGTGGTTTGGATGTAGTGGGTGTGGTGTGGATGTAGTGGGTGTGGTTTGGATGTAGTGGGTGTGGTTTGGATGTAGTGGGTGTGGTGTGGATGTAGTGGGTGTGGTTTGGATGTAGTGGGTGTGGTTTGGATGTAGTGGGTGTGGTTTGGATGTAGTGGGTGTGGTTTGGATGTAGTGGGTGTGGTTTGGATGTAGTGGGTATGGTCAGATCTGAGTGATAAAATGCTGTGGTCTTCAATCCTGGTCCTGGGGACTCACCATTCTGCACGTTGTATGTCTCCCTTATTAAACACACCTGACTCATATAATCAGCTCATTGGGTGAGAGATTCAAGAACTGAACGAAGTTTCAATAAGAGAGACATGTGCAGTGCAGAGCGGTGATTCACCAGGATTGAAAACCACTGATATAATAGATCAAAATAACAAAAACACATCCAAAGAATCCAAAACACAGCTGTCTGCTAAATCCACACACACACACACACACACACACACACACACACACGCACAGGTCAAGGGTCAGCGGTTCTGAAGGGAACATCCTGTCAGATCTTTGCGTCTGAAACTTCCCCTCAGAAAGCTCCACATTCCATCCCAGTGTTCCTACTCGCTGCCTTCATTAATTACACACCGTCACTCCAGCAGAACTGTGAGCCTAACGACAGGCCTGTAATTAGCTTAATTAATGACAGATTAACCCACCGCTTGTTTCTGTCAGAGTCTTGCCCACCTCAGACCTCAGACCTCAGACCGCTGGGAATAAACCCAGGCCGGCTCACCTTCAGTGATCAGGAGCGCACTGAGGGATCATGGGAAAGGGCCGGTTCTCAAACCTCCTACACGCCGTGTGTTTGACATCTTCACTCGACCACGGAGACTCCATTCGTTCCGCCAGCAGAAACTACCTGAGCGCATGTGACCCGCGGTTATCAGTTAGCCAGAATCACAAACTACAGCCCTGCTAACAAACCAGACGAAAAAACACTGCAGGAAAACACTGGGGGAAAATATGAACGAAGCCTGAAGATTAAAGTGTGTGCAGAATTATTAGGCACGTTGATTTTCTGATCATATTTTCTTTTCAGGGACATTTTGGCAATTCCAAACCACATTAATCTTATTAATCTTAATAACTACATATACATATATTTATAAGTGATATATAATCATTCATGAAGGGCTTGAAATGAAAAACGCCCTATATATTCAGGTGTGCAGGATTTTTAGGCATGTTTTCTTTTGCAGATAAAAAATAAGCAAAAAAGAGATTTAACTCGGACTGAAAAGTAAAAAATTGTGAAATGCTCATGATAAGGATGCAATTCAAATGCAGTACTAGAAATTGCAGTTATGGCATGACCATTGGACAGTGAAATGCTCAGTGGGTCAGACAAAAACAGGTGGAGAAGAAGAGACACATGTTAACTGCAAAAGAATTAAGAATTAAGGTGAAGAATTAAGTGTGATTTGTGGTTTAGAATTGTTTAAAATGTGCCTGGAAAAAAAATATAATCCATGATCAATCATTTCACGGCTGTGCCAAACGTCACATAAAAACATTTTTGAAGACGAGTGACGTTAGCCTGTGTGAGATCCGACGAAACACACAAACAAACATCTCAACCATCAGAACCGAATACATAATCATTCAAATAAATTAAATTCCTGAATTTGATTTAGCAAACCAGATGCAGAGTTCGAATGAGTATAAATAAATAAATTCAAGGACATTCACAGCTGTAATTTTAACCTAGAAACACTTGGAAACTAGTTGGACAAAGTCTGTGTGAAGGTTTAGAAAAAAAGTCAGAGAGAGAGTGAGACAGACAGACAGACAGACAGAGACAGACAGAGAGAGAGACAGACAGACAGACAGAGACAGACAGAGAGAGAGACAGACAGACAGAGAGAGAGACAGACAGACAGAGAGTGAGACAGACAGACAGAGAGACAGACAGACAGAGAGACAGACAGACAGAGAGTGAGACAGACAGACAGAGAGTGAGACAGACAGACAGAGAGACAGACAGACAGAGAGAGAGACAGACAGACAGAGAGTGAGACAGACAGACAGAGAGTGAGACAGACAGAGAGAGAGAGACAGACAGACAGACAGACAGACAGAGTGACACAGACAGACAGAGAGAGAGACAGACAGACAGAGAGTGAGGACAGACAGACAGAGAGAGAGACAGACAGACAGAGACTGACACAGACAGACAGAGACAGACAGACAGAGAGAGAGACAGACAGACAGAGAGTGAAACAGACAGACAGAAAGACAGAGTGAGACAGACAGGACAGACAGAGAGTGAGACAGACAGACAGAGAGAGAGACAGACAGACAGAGAGTGAGACAGACAGACAGAGAGAGAGACAGACAGACAGAGAGAGAGACAGACAGACAGAGAGTGACACAGACAGACAGACAGAGACAGACAGACAGAGAGAGAGACAGACAGACAGACAGAGAGTGAGACAGACAGACAGAGAGTGACACAGACAGACAGACAGAGACAGACAGACAGAGAGAGAGACAGACAGACAGAGAGTGAAACAGACAGAAAGAAAGACAGAGAGTGAGACAGACAGACAGAAAGACAGAGAGTGAGACAGACAGACATAGAGTAAACAGACAGGAAGGCAGACAGGCAGGCAGACAGGCAGGCAGACAGACAGCTGGTTGTATCACAGTATCAGGTCAGTGTAATGAGCAGCAGTCGGTCAGTCACTCCTGAGAAA
This sequence comes from Tiaroga cobitis, assembly GCA_030578255.1. NCBI lineage: Eukaryota > Metazoa > Chordata > Actinopteri > Cypriniformes > Leuciscidae > Tiaroga > Tiaroga cobitis. The sequence goes on from JAROOI010000233.1 coordinate 61,251, forward strand.
TTTCCACTGGACACTCAATGTTTCAGAGTCATTGCACCTTTGTGGGAAATGAATCCTGTATCATGGGAATTAAATTACACCCAGTAGCTGACAGGAAAGATCACAATTTTCCAGCTGTGAGCCTGCCAGCACTGAGAGAGAGAGAGAGGAAAGTGAGAGAGAGAGAGAGAGAGAGTGAGTGAAAGAGAGAGTGAGTGAAAGAGAGAGAGAGAGAGAGAAAGTGAGAGGAGAGAGAGAAGAGAGAGAGAGTGAGTGAAAGAGAGAGAGAGTGAGTGAAAGAGAGAGAGAGAGAGAGAGAGAGAGTGAGTGAAAGAGAGAGAGAGTGAGTGAAAGAGAGAGAGAGAGAGAGAGTGAGTGAAAGAGAGAGAGAGAGAGAGTGAGTGAAAGAGAGAGAGAGTGAGTGAAAGAGAGAGAGAGTGAGTGAAAGAGAGAGAGAGAGAGAGAGAGAGAGTGAGGTGAAAGAGAGAGAGAGTGAGTGAAAGAGAGAGAGAGTGAGTGAAAGAGAGAGAGAGAGAGAGAGAGAGAGAGAGAGAGAGAGAGAGAGAGAGAGTGAGAGAGAGAGCGAGAGAGAGAGTGAAAGAGAGAGAGAGTGAGAGGAGAGCGAGAGAGAGAGTGAAAGAGAGAGAGAGTGAGAGTTTTTTTTTTGAGTTTTCAACTCACTTTTTTCAACTCACTTTTTCATTACAACGTCAGCAACATCACATTATCCAAAAGACAAAAAGGAGATACAAAAAACAAGACTTATTGTAACATCATAGCAAAAATCAACATTTCTTCTTTAACTGTACAAATAGCCCCATTAAAACACAATTTGTGCAAAAAACTTTCTAAGTCATTCATCAGTTTATAGAACTTGAAATCAAACTTAACCCTTGCTTTTACCATATTTTTTAAAGACAATAACCACATGTTGTTCTTCCCTACCCTCTATTTTGTTTCTCCTGGTTATGTTAACAGCAAGTTTGGCTTGCCCAATTAAAAAATTCAACAATTGACTTTTTATTCTTGCGCCACACTATATTTGGGTCCAAGAATCCAAATCTTAGAAGAAAAAATCTCCCCAAAATTCATGAAAAGTACATCAAGCAAACAAAACATTTCATACAGTCTAGAACATTCTAAAAAACAATGAAAAATTGTCTCCCTCATTTTACAAAAAAGGACAATCACTTGACACATTGGGATTAATTAAGCTCACAAAAGCATTTACAGCAACTGCGCCGTGTAAAACCTCCACTGAATGTCACCTGTGCGTTTTTTCAATTGTGGTTTGTATAAAACTCTCCAACAGGTTATTTTCATCATCTATTCCCAATTTCTCTCTCCACACTGTATCATTGCGGTTCTTTTAAATGTGCTTTATTTAAAACTTTTACAAGACATTTATACAAAACTTTACTCTGAACATCCTGGCAAACTTAACCCTTCTAGCCCTCTCAGGTTCAGAAAAGGTCCAGACAGTCCTTTGAGTTCGGGACTAAGAAAATACTTGAGAGAGAGAGATAGAGAGAGAGAGAGAGAGATAGAGAGAGAGAGGGAGGAGAGAGAGAGAGAGAGAGAGAGAGAGAGAGAGAGAGAGGGAGAGGAGAGAGAGAGAGAGAGAGAGAGAGAGAGGGAGAGGGAGAGAGAGAGAGAGAGAGAGAGAGAGAGAGAGAGAGAGAGAGAGAGAGAGAGAGAGAGAGAGGAGAGAGAGAGAGAGAGAGAGAGAGAGAGAGAGAGAGAGAGAGAGAGAGAGAGAGAGAGGGAGAGAGAGAGAGAGAGAGAGAGAGAGAGAGAGAGAGAGAGAGAGGAGAGAGAGAGAGAGAGGGAGGGAGAGAGAGAGAGAGGAGAGGAGAGAGAGAGAGAGAGAGAGAGAGAGAGAGAGTGAGAGGATGAGAGAGAGTGAGAGGAGAGAGAGAGAGAGAGGAGAGGGAGAGAGAGAGTGAGAGAGAGGAAACCTTCCACACCCCAAACGTCTCCACATGAAAGTAAAAGAAAGTTTAAATATTCAGATCATTAACGTAAATATGTTACATGATTTAATCATTATTTACTATCTTTATTACTGTTTGATTCCCGTTACAATTGTTGTTCTGAATGTTTTTTTCTGTGGTTTTTGTCATGTCATTTGTGCTGTCAGAACATCTCTGGTCCGTCCAACA
>JAROOI010000234.1:5000-15000 GCA_030578255.1 Tiaroga cobitis
GTCACGTGCGCTCAGCACAGTATGTTGCTTTGGATCAAACATGATATGCACATCAGAACTCGCGATCATTCACCTGCAGATCGCTGATGTTCCTCGGTCTCGCGCAGACGAGAGGCGGCGGCGCGCGCTGACGTCACCTGGGTTTATTAGCGCGCGCCCGCATCCTCAGGGGCCAGTCAGTCCCTCTCCGTTCCCGCATGGATCCAGGACTCATGTCTGGGAATCCCAACAGGAGTGAAGGATTCACCTGAGGAAGAGCACGCGAGCGGTGTGTCGAAGAAAGCCTTTCAGTCTCTGTTTTCCCCCATGTGAAGGAAAAGGTATGCTTGATTTTCCCGATTATAAACTCAGATGAAATGCTGCATTTGAAGAGCGAACTCGAAGTGTTTGTGCACAAACAAAACCAATTATTTGGTCAGTTTTTCCTGAAGCGAAGCTCTTGTTTCAGCACTGGAGAGGCTCGAGCGCCACTTATCTAGCCTGTGTTTGCTGATTTCTCCTTGCAAACATTTGTGAATGTCTGAATAATGAGATAATTTCACTTCTTAATATGTCGTAGGTGCGATTTTGTCCACATGCAGTCACGGAGTGGCGACTATTTCCATTTCATCAAAACCCGAAGGCATGCAGGGATTGTGCGTGCTTTAGTTCAGATCCTGACAACTTGCGTCTGACGCTTTTTGTGCACAAACAGACGTTTTGTGATTTTCTGTCCGTGGGTAAAAGTGTGGTTTTTGGATTCACTATTTGGAGCGAGTTTCAGTACGATTAAGCAGATTATGTACTGAACTAAGAGCTTATCGTTTAAAAGATGTTTCCGCTTAAATAAAACGCTTTATTTCGCCTTGTGCGCGAGGAAAACGCTGCTTTTCGAGCAGCTGCGATCGATTTTCAAGTATCACAGAGATTTCTTCATGCAAATGATATGAAACTTGTGAATAATGTTAAATGCAGTGTCTGTATGTTTGCCCGCCTTAACTAAGTGCTCAATGTATTTGGCACGTTAGAATGTCATTAGTCATTATTGTGTGGGTTTACATCTTATTTAGAATCTCTTACATGTCTTTTTTTAATGCATTTTCCTTAACTAAGAGCTTATAATTTTTAAAAGATGTTTAACTGCTTTATTTGAGCTTTTGTATGAAGAAAATGTTGATTGTACGCTTCAGCACCACGGACAGCGCCAGTTTCAGACATTACTTCATGAACATGATATAGTGAAGTCTCGACATGTCATTTATAGATTTAAGTGCTTACAATGTTTATGCTTGAATAAAATAATGTATTTTTCCTTTTGCATGAGGAAAATGCTCTTTCTTAGATTCAGCTCCAATTGATTGTCATGCAAAAGATATGGTGAAGTCTCTACATGCCATTTATAGATTTACTTGAACCATTTCCCAAACTAATATTTAAAATGCTTGATTTTTCAAAATAAATATTTTTGCCTTGTGCGTGAGGAAAATGCTTATTTTGAGATTCAGCTCTAGTTGATTTTCATGCAAATGATACAGTGAAGTCTCTCCATGTCATTTATAGATTTACTTAATGCATTTCTTGAATAAAATGCATTAATGAATTAATTTTATTCATGAATTTATGCTTGAATAAAATAATACATTTTGCCTTGTGCATGAGGAAAATGCTTATTCTGAGATTTAGCTCTGATTGTTTTTCATCCAAATGATACAGTGAAGCCTCTACATGTCATTTATAGACTTACTTGATGGCTTTTTTCTGACCTTTCATCGTGGTTTGGTCTCCAGGCTGAGAGATGAACGAGAGCGGAGCGCTCAACGAGAGCGCGGTGGGTTTGCCGTCCTCCTCGTGGCTGGAAGCCGAAGCGCTCGACGGGAACCGGAGCCTGGCGCTCTCATCAGCGGCCCTGGATTTCCACGTGAACCCGTGGGACATCATGCTGTGCCTGTCAGGGACGGTGATCGCGTGTGAGAACGCCATCGTGGTGTCCATCATCTTCTACTCGCCCACGTTACGCAACCCGATGTTCGTGCTGATCGGCAGCCTCGCCACCGCTGACCTACTGGCCGGAATGGGATTAATCCTGAACTTCGCGTTCCAGTATCTGGTGTCGTCCGAGACTATAAGCCTCATTACGGTGGGATTCCTAGTGGCGTCCTTCACGGCGTCCATCAGCAGCCTGTTGGCCATCACAGTCGACCGGTATCTGTCGCTCTACAACGCTTTGACGTACTTCTCCGAGAAGACGCTTCATTATGTGCATCTGATGCTGCTGGGAACGTGGGGAGCGTCTCTCGGACTGGGCCTGATGCCGGTTTTAGGCTGGAACTGTTTAGAGGACGAGTCCACCTGCAGTATCGTGCGCCCGCTCAAGCGCACACACCTCACTCTGCTCGCCGCGTCGTTCTTCGTCATCTTCATCCTCATGCTCAGCCTGTACTTCAAGATCTGTAAGATCGTGTGTCGTCACGCGCACCAGATCGCGCTCCAGCAGCACTTCTTCACCACTTCGCATTACGTGGCCACTAAGAAGGGTGTCTCCACGCTCGCCATCATCCTGGGCACGTTCGGGTTCAGCTGGCTTCCCTTCGCCATTTACTGTTTAGTCGGGGAGCGCGAGTATCCGGCGGTGTACACGTACGCAACGCTACTCCCCGCAACGTACAACTCCATGATCAACCCCATCATCTACGCCTACCGGAACCCGGAGATCCAGCGCTCGCTGTACATGCTCTTCTGCGGATGCTTTCACAGCAACGGCTCGTACCGCTCCAGGTCGCCCAGCGAGGTCTAGATCAGGCTTGGCAATCTGTTTGGACAGTTTATTAAACCTTTGGACTAATTTTTTTTTAAAGTGTTTTTGTTGAGCATCATGTTTGATGCATCAGGCTTTTATGGCTCTCATAGTCTGATATAGTGAGAGACACAAACAGCTCAGTTTTGTCCAGACACACACACTTTGCTTTATGTGGTCACAAATGAAGGTCATGTAAATCAATGAGATCTTTATTACAGTGTTGCAGATACTTGCATAAAATGTATATAACTATCTCCCAATAATGTCTTGATTTAAATGCTTAGTTTTATGATCAAAACATATAATGCAATGCAATGCAATGATGATTGAGAGATGAACAAATAAACCTTCCTCAAAAGCCTGATGATCATATTTGATACTCATGATTTTTGATAATCAAGTAAACCGAAGCGGCTTCAGTGCAGATGAAGTATTATTAACAATGTGAAAGTTATTCTTACGTTTACTTGATTAAATGAATGCAGATTTGACCGGAGAAAGACGCGAGCTGAAGGAGGACGTTTGTACAATTACACTAAAAGACTTTTACTTGATATAAGAGTCTAAATATCAGTCGGACACAGAAGGACTGCAGGAGATTGTGTGAAACCGTAACGTCTGCATCATTAAGAGGCCTTAGAAATTCACGTGTCAAATATGATACAGGAGGATTTAAGGGGTTAAACACTCATTCGTGTGCAGAAGGATGAATATGGCGCTCAAAGTGTCTGTTGTTCAATTGCACTTTACTGAGACCAGGACGTCTCGACACGCTGTGAACGAGCAACGACACGCATCAAGAATGTATATTTCTATTATTTATTTATAAACCACATGTTGCACTTTACTGTACAAATGTACATGCCAAAGCAGTATTGCATAGGCCTACGTGTGTCACTTGTGTGGTGGGTTTTAACCCTATTTTGTAAAGTTGTCCATGAATGTACATTTTATACAAAACAGTGAACACAAAATAAAACATGAAAAGCTCCCGTTTTTCATTGCTTTGTCAGGTCAAAGTGTGTTTGTGTGTGAGGAACTAATAATACAAGGGACAGTCCCCCTAAAAATGATCATTCTGTACTCGTTCGTGCCGTTCCAAACCCAAGATGTTTTAAGAAATGTCTGTTTTTTTCATTGGGCTGAAATGTTTTGTTCCCAAAGTTCTTCAAAACATCATCTTTTGTGTTTGCAAAAGACAGGACATTTTGCAATGACAGTGAGCAAATAAAGACATAAGGCTAATTTTTGACTGAACTATCCCTTTTTTGGCCTGCATTTCAGCGTGAGCCCGACGGGCCCTGACTTATTTACGCTTCTAGGGCCGGGCTTCGGGCCAATTTTCACGTCATAGTTCACATGCGGGCCGGGCCTCGGGCCTGTTTTAGGCTTATCTTTTTTTATAGCCTATTTTAGACATTAATTAAAATAAAATATGAGAAGATGACTATTGAAAAGCAAACATAGAAAGACGTGTTATAACCTATCACACTGACATGACTGACACGACAGTCTGCTCACGCTCACGCACACGCACACAGGTTTCCCGGCGGCGCGATCTGAGATTCGCGCGACCGGCTCGTTCTGTGTTTAGTGTCCCGGTAGCGAGCGTGACTTCAGCGCAGCTGGAAAAAGTACGACTGGATTAACCCTCTGGGCTTCTTCGGTCAAAAATGACCGAAAACTGTTACGTTTTGAATTTTTTTTGCTTGATCGGATCGGGCTGAAACTTGGTGACTTTTCATGTATTACCTATATGAACACACAAAAAAATCAAGGAGATGATTCTGATTTGTTAAAGGGTCGTAAAAAAAAAAGTCACACTTAGCTTCCTCCCGGTCAAAAATGACCGACATAGGAAATGAATGGGAAATACGAAAAAATAGGAAAACTCAGAGAAACTTTTGCTGGTACAAGCTACAGATCAGCAACTGTGCCGAAAAAAAGTGTACAGCAATGAAGGGGTGACACTCTAGAACATCAAGAGTGCAAATAAGATCACCCCACACACACACACACACACACACACGCACACATACACAGATAAACTGGCAAGACTGCAACAGCAAATTTGTAGAATATGAAAAATAAAATCAATAAATGAGAAAAAAATCTTGCTCAAATGCGCACTCACACCCACACACGCATGCACGCACACACACACACACACACACACACAGAGAGAGAGAGAGAGAGAGAGAGAGAGAGATAGAGAGAGATTAACTGGCACACTTCCAGTCTGCAAGAAACACACTGTCACTATCTGTTGCATCTGCAGTCATAAGTGAAACAATTAGCAGACAGTTTGTATGTTTATAGTTCAAATAATCTGTATTATTATTATTATTACCGTACTTTAAAAAAAAATCAATTTACTGTTTGATGATTATTGTTTGTTTTTATTTTAGAATGAGTTCCTGATATCTATTCCATATTCAACAATAAATAAAATAATTACAGTTTGTATGTATATAGTTAAAATAATGTTTATTATTGTTATTGTTATTATTATTATTATTAACATTTAATTTTTTAACCTAGTAAATGATTGTTTGCTGTTATTTATTTTGTTTATTTACGTTCATCACAATTGCTGTTCCCTTCTGAAGTTATTACTACTTATTGAATTAAAATTAATAAAAAATACCAATTTATTGCAAAATGTCTGTATGAAGTGTTTTGAATTATCACTAACCATCCCTTTTTTTGTTAAATTATTTGAATGATCAAATACTGAGTAACAAAAATGTTTGCATTGTGTTCCCTTTCTAACCAAATGCTATAGTTTGATTGTAATCATAACGCAAAACCTAATACTTATCTTAAAAAATTTGTTAAAAAAAATAAATAATTAGTCTTTTAGAATATCTAAATGTATATTAAAAGAAAAAAACGAATAAGATTGAGAAATCATGTCTAAACCAACAAAAAGAATCAAAAAGCCTTTCTATGTATTTATATAGGAAGCTATAGGCAGCCTACAGGCTGGTACAGGACATTGCACACATGTAACTATTTTTAAAGCCACTAGGTGGCGCTCTTCTACTTGAATTATATTTTTTTATTAAGCTGACACTCTATTTTGATGTGAAATGTTGTATTTATTGAAAAAAATATATATATATATATATATATATATATATATATATATATATATATATATATAAAATCAAAATATGTATATTAATTCTAATGGAAAAAATAGCTCATAAAAATTATATAATTAATGCAAAGTATCATAAAAAATTCAAAAAATTCTAAATAATAATCAGAAAATATTATAGAACAAAAATATATTTGAATGGTTATCCTGGGAAGAAGTAAAGTTAAATTTTAAGGCTTCGTCCGTTTTTGACCGGGAGGAAGCTAAGTGTAACCCATTTACGAAGAAGCCCAGAGGGTTAAAACCTTCCACTGTGGATGCTGTGCTTTTTCTTTACGATGCTCTGAGACTGTTCTTAGCCATGTTAGGAGGTTGTTTTTTGTTTGATTGGACTTTATCTTCATGAGTCTGTTGGAAACTATTGGAAATAAGAATGGCCATGTTCTGTAGTGAAGACTTGATTTTTGAGGTAAGATAACCTAGTGTGACCAACAGTCCTGTTTTCTCAGGACATGTCCTGTGTTCCCGTCCTGTCCTGGCCGTCCTGGATGTTTTTTATAAAGTGATGAAAATGTCCTGGTTTTCAAAAAACTGCTGGGAAAGATCAGCTCTACAGCAAAATATAGACGGGCAAACAAGGAGGATGAGGAAGAAAAACGGATAAAGAGGAAGAAAACTAAAGATATAAATATATTTTGTTAGTTTGTTTCTGTAAGTTTGTGAGAGCTATTTTTGTTCAATTTGGAGGTATTTCTTTTAGTTATTTATTATTTATATATTTATTTTTTCTAGTAGGCCTACAGAAGAGACATTATTTCTATCATTATTTCATTCATTATTTTTGAAAAATATCATAATAAAACATGTTGAGTAACCTCTGAGAAGCCTATCTTAATTTGTGTCTTGTAATATAAGCATTTTCTGGAGGGATAGCCTACTTTAAATGTATTGAAATTAATAAGGCATCTTTGAGTAAACTTCGAGTATCATTTGAGTATCTGTTTGCCGGGTGTCCTGGTTTTCGGTAATCAAAATATGGTCACCCTAAGATAACTTGCATGTTTGTTTTTAATGTAATTTATTTGATTTGTTTAGATTGCATTCTCTGTATTGTATTGTATAAACTCATTTAGTTTGCGAGCGCTGTTGTGACTGAGCAGCAGACCAGTTTGCACAGCTTTTCAAAAATAACAATAAACGTTTAAACAAACGTTACGGTCTGTGTGATATGCTTAAGTTGTTTTATATAAATGGATTTTATTGTAGCCAAGTAAAGTGTTGATTTGAGAGGCTATAAATGGATCAAACATGTTTAACTCACTGTCGGCTGCTTGGTCGTCATAAAAAAACAAAACATTTTTCTAAATTAACTTTATAAAGAAATGAAAATAAACTTACCGGTAAATACTTTGCCATTGAGAACAAAACATATCTGTTTTACTGACTGCAACATAGGGCAGGCTGTGTATCTTTTTTTTTTCTTTCTTTTTTTTAACGGGCTCGGGTCGGACTCGGGCTGATCATTCTGATGAGCTGTCGGACACGGGCCGGGCTAGGGCCTAGATTTGAGGCCCGTGCAGGGCTCTAATCCCTTTAATTTGTGAGTTAAAACGTTGTTGTAAAACGCTGTACATCACAGCTCTTACTGGCGTACGTTACACTAAACCCTACTCGCATCCGGGTCACGGCACCAGACGCCCGGGTCACGGCACCAGACGCCCGGGTCACGGGGTCACGGCACCAGAAGCCCGGGTCACGGCACCAGAAGCCCGGGTCACGGCACCAGACGCCCGGGTCACGGCACCAGACGCCCGGGTCACAGCACCAGACGCCCGGGTCACGGCACCAGACGCCCGGGTCACGGCACCAGAAGCCCGGGTCACGGCACCAGAAGCCCGGGTCACGGCACCAGAAGCCCGGGTCACGGCACCAGACGCCCGGGTCACGGCACCAGAAGCCCGGGTCACGGCACCAGAAGCCCGGGTCACGGCACCAGACGCCCGGGTCACGGCACCAGACGCCCAGGTCACAGCACCAGACGCCCGGGTCACGGCACCAGACGCCCGGGTCACGGGGTCACGGCACCAGAAGCCCGGGTCACGGGGTCACGGCACCAGAAGCCCGGGTCACGGCCCCAGACGCCCGGGTCACGGGGTCACGGCACCAGAAGCCCAGGTCACGGCACCAGAAGCCCGGGTCACGGCACCAGAAGCCCGGGTCACGGGGTCACGGCACCAGAAGCCCGGGTCATGGCACCAGACGCCCGGGTCACGGGGTCACGGCACCAGAAGCCCGGGTCACGGCACCAGAAGCCCGGGTCACGGCACCAGAAGCCCGGGTCACGGCACCAGACGCCCGGGTCACGGCACCAGACGCCCGGGTCACGACACCAGACGCCTGGGTCACGGGGTCACGGCACCAGACGCCCGGGTCACGGCACCAGACGCCCGGGTCACGACACCAGACGCCTGGGTCACGGGGTCACGGCACCAGACGCCCGGGTCACGGCACCTGATGTAACTGCTGTTACTCGATCCGCTCCGAGTGGAATTCGAACCCTGGTCTCCGGTGTGGGAGGCGGACGTTAAAAACCGCAGCTAAATCACCAACCTCTGGAGAATCACCCGTTTATAACAAACGCTGAACACAGGAGTGTGTGTGTGTGTGTGTGTGTGTGTGTGTGTGTGTGTGTGTGTGAACATAGGAGAGTCTGCTAGAGAAAAGAGAACGAGAGAGCTCGTAATAAAACAAGAATCAACATCAGATCGTGTGTGTGTGTGTGTGTGTGTGAACACAGGAGAGTCTGCTGGAGAAAAGAAAACGAGAGAGCTCGTAATAAAACAAGAATCAACATCAGCTTGGCTGTAGATGCAGAACTGAGGGATATCTCTCTAAAGGTGATGATGATACACAGGGCAACTGTTTCAGCAATGTTGCTGGGCACTTTCCCAAAACGGGCAATACATTTCTATCTGGATACTTTAGATCCGTCGTGGGCCGGTGTCTCATCTGGTCGCCCGTTGATCATCACCTTTAAAGTTCACTGTAAAGCATAATCTATTGTGAAGATCATATTCATCCGCAAAATGCATGCAGATTTTTTGCAAAGTTTCATGTAAACTAAAATCAGATTTCCCCCCTCAATAACTGTTTTATTGAAGAATATAGTTCTTGAAATAAATTGTGGGTAATTCCTTCACACTCCCAGGTAAGTATTATAAGTAGGCCTATTATAGTTTTAATTAATATATAACTCTTGGGTGAAGGAATTACCCACAATTTATTTCAAGAACTATGTTCTTCAATAAAATTTCAGCTTTTGAGTCTGTAATCCCAGTTTAAACTGGCCAAAGCGTGAGTCTCAGAATATCTCCTGGTTTGTGTCATCACTATCAGCAGCTGTTGTGTTTAGTGATGAATGATTCATAATCAACGATGCTTCATGAATATTTCCTCCTCCAGCACTGATGAAGTTCTTCAGTCTCATACAGATTCATTCGTTCAGACGCAGGTCTCCGAAACACCTCATGAAATCCTCCAGCTCAGCGCTTTACGGGTCCGGAGTTCTCTCTGTCCAGACTAATAGATTTACAAGAGCTGATAGATCAGGGGTTTCGAGCTTAAGACGACATCGACCCCCAAATATCATCATCCCTCATTAAAATAGGACCCTCATCCTATTTTATTTGGAATCCTATTATTATTTGGAATCCTATTATTATTTGGAATTATATTATTATTTGGAATTATATTATTATTTGGAATTCTCTTGCAGTCCCCAGTTTTCAGCCAACGCTGGTCATGTGTGTGATGCTGGCCAATAGTGAGCCTGCGTGTGACGTACAGAAGCGCTGCGCTGTTACACTACGAGAACTCACTCGAGGCCCACAGAGAAGAAGATGAAGAGTTGAATAAAGTCGTTATTTTTGTGTGTTTTTTGCGCACAGAAAGTATTCTCGTCGCTTGATAAACTTAAGGTTGAGCCGCTGTAGTCACTCGGACTATTTTAACGATGTCTTTAATAACTTTCTGTTCCGGCAAGTTTCAATTACAATAGAAGCCTATGGAGGAGTGAGACCGCTCTCAGATTTAATCACAAATATCTTAATTTGTGTCCCGAA
>JAROOI010000234.1:27500-40000 GCA_030578255.1 Tiaroga cobitis
CAGAATAACACAATAGAGTAACACAATAGAGTAACACAATAGAATAACACAATAAAATAACACACTAGAGTAACACACTAGAGTAACACAATAGAGTAACACAATAGAATAACACAATAAAATAACACACTAGAGTAACACACTAGAGTAACACAATAGAGTAACACAATAGAATAACACAATAGAGTAACACAATAGAATAACACAATAGAGTAACACAATAGAATAACACAATAGAATAACACAATAGAGTAACACAATAGAGTAACACAATAGAGTAACACAATAGAGTAAGACAATAGAATCACACAATAGAATAACACAATAGAATAACACAATAGAGTAACACAATAGAGTAACACAATAGAATAACACAATAGAGTAACACAATAGAGTAACACAATAGAGTAACACAATAGAGTAACACAATAGAGTAACACAATAGAGTAACACAATAGAGTAACACAATAGAATAACACAATAGAATAAAACAATAGAGTAACACAATAGAATAACACAATAGAATAACACAATAGAGTAACACAATAGAATAACACAATAGAGTAACACAATAGAATAACACAATAGAGTAACACAATAGAATAACACAATAGAGTAACACAATAGAGTAACACAATAGAGTAAGACAATAGAATCACACAATAGAATAACACAATAGAATAACACAATAGAGTAACACAATAGAGTAACACAATAGAATAACACAATAGAGTAACACAATAGAGTAACACAATAGAATAACACAATAGAATAACACAATAGAATAACACAATAGAGTAACACAATAGAGTAACACAATAGAATAACACAATAGAATAACACAATAGAATAACACAATAGAGTAACACAATAGAGTAACACAATAGAGTAACACAATAGAGTAAGACAATAGAATCACACAATAGAATAACACAATAGAGTAACACAATAGAGTAACACAATAGAATAACACAATAGAGTAACACAATAGAGTAACACAATAGAGTAACACAATAGAGTAACACAATAGAGTAACACAATAGAGTAACACACTAGAGTAACACAATAGAGTAGAAATATAGTATAATATAGTATAGAATAGTATTATATACAGTAAATAAACACAATTTTGCAGTATGTAATATAAAATATATTGTAGTATAAAATAGTTTTTGAAACTAGTATACAAAAAATCTTTCAGCTTTTCTCCTTCCTTTCTTTTGAGAACTAAATATGATTCAGACATTTCTTTACACACACACACACATTTTGGATTTTTTTGCCTCTTCTATTTATAAATATAGTATATGTTTATAAATATATATACTATATTGAAAATAATATATACTGTGTATATATATATATATAGTAAATAAACATAATTTTTGCAATATATATATATACACACAAACACACACACATATATATATACACTATTGTAAAAATATATATAATATATACTGTATATATATAATATACATAGTAAATAAACAACTATATACATATATATACAAAATGTTTGAAAATAGACAGTATACAAAAATATTTTTGCTTCTTTTCTCCTTTTGTATTACAGTTTTTTACAATCACTTTGTTACTATTTTCAGAACCTTGATGTCATTTTTCACAACTCTAGACACAAAACTCACAACCAATGATCAAAATGCAATACATTTTTCAAAACTCTTTTCTCATTTGCTTGGATACAATACACACAACTTAGATCATTTGTTCATTCAACAAAAATCACCTGTTCAATATGACACAACTTAACATCACAGTACGACTATTTCAAAAGGCAATTCACACATTACATTTCAAATGAGTGTCTATTCATTTCCTTACAATGATCGAACTATCAACTGATACAACTGCTCACAATGATAAGTAACTGTTGCGTTACTCTTAATGCATAGTTGTGTGGAAACACACACACAATCTTCCATGTTTACAGTAAATCATGAAAGTTTCAAGATAACGAGATTCATTGTCACCATTTAGCGTGGAGCATGAACCAATTAGACTACAATATCCATGGATGTAGCTACTGTAATATTTAATATTTTTGCTTTGATTCCAATAAACCTGTGTTGTGATTGCACTGTAGTGTTTTGCATCAATATATTACACACTCTGTTCAATGATTTCACTATGTGTGTATTCTCTCTACGACTGCAGTGCTTTCACAGAGATGTGTTTACTGTACATGTAGACCATAATGAAACCTGTATCACTTATTTTGTTCTACAATATTTAATGATTGTACGAACAATGACACAGTGAGACTATCGGTTGCGTGTGTGTGTGTGTGTGTGTGTGATCTATAGTTGTGTTTCAATGGTGTTTCACAGTAAATTTGTTTTTTGAACCAATGATTGTGCAAGATTTCTTTAAAGATGTGAAAGCACAATGCAATGTTTTGAACATTAGACAGCCTGTGTTACGAGTGAGAACCGCTGTGTGAGTTTTGTGTCTAGAGTTTTGAAAAATGACATCAAGGTTCTGAAAATAGAAGCAAAGTGATTGTAAAAAACTGTATTGAGAATGAAATATGATTTAGACTTTTCTTCGTAAGATGAATCTAACAAAGATAATTGCTGATATTTCACATATTTCACAAAAAATGTGAAACAGAGTGAGATGAGTGTGTGTGTGTGTGTGTGTGTGTGAGTGTGTGTGTGTGTGTGTGTGTATGTGTGTGTGTGCGTGTGTGTGAGAGTGTGTGTGTGTGTGTGTGTGTGTGAGTGTCTGTGTGTGTGAGTGTCTGTGAGTGTGTGTGTGTGTGTGTGTGTGTGTGAGAGACAGTGTGTGTGTGTGTGTGTGTGTGTGTGTGTGTGTGTGTGTGTGTGTGTGTGTGAGAGTGTGAGTGTGTGTGTGTGTGCGTGTGTGTGTGTGTGTGTGTGTGTGTGTGTGTGAGTGTCTGTGTGTGTGAGTGTCTGTGAGTGTGTGTGTGTGTGTGTGTGTGTGAGAGTGTGTGTGAGTGTGTGTGTGTGTGTGTGTGTGTGTGTGTGTGTGTGTGTGTGTGTGTGGCGTCAGTGATGCGTCTCTAACGCAGTAAACAGCTGCTCATGCTCGAACGATCTGCTGTCATAGACACATACTTCACATGACAGAACGATGTGAACAAAAGATCTGACGGACAGAGACACAGTTTCACATAAAACATGCATTAATCCTGTGTGAAAGTGTATTTCTCTATATAGATCACAAAAACATTTACATTGTGTGAAGGTGGAGATGGGGAACATTTAAAATCACGTTAATTAAAATATCCTTATCGATGTGATCGCTTTGGACCCCATTGACTTTCATTGTATGGACTACAAACATTCTTCAAAATATGTAAATAACGACTGAACGTTCCTTTTTTGGCGAACTGTCCCTTTAAGGCGATCCCGGTGTGTTCTCAGTGTTATGAGTGCAACGTTACTAAATTGTTTTTGTAAATGTGAAAGCAACACTTTCTAGAAAAGCCTAGATAGAGTGTGTGTAGATCAGTGAATCACCAACTAACAAAGTTTAATTACTGTTACTGTTAACACACACCTACACACACACAGTTTACTGAGCATTAGGATGACAGTCAATTATAATAGTAACTACATTTATTCTTATTATTGCATATTATTTTAGTTTGATCAAGCACACAACATCATCTATAACCTGATCAATAAGTGCGGATGATAGAGTGAATGAAGGCTGATATCAAACCCTCTGTGAGCGTCGATCCTCCCTCATCTCTCCTCCTGTCATCACTGAGCACACACACACTACTGCAGCGCTGACATCAGCAGTGTGTGTGTGTGTGAGTGTGTGTGAGAGAGTGTGTGAGTGAGTGTGTGTGTGAGTGAATTTAGAACAAAATCTACAATCTATCTATCTATCTATCTATCTATCTATCTATCTATCTATCTATCTATCTATCTATCTATCTATCTATCTATCTATCTATCTATCTGTAGCAAGAGCCAGGATGAACGAGCTGAAGTGAGCACTGCACACACCATAATCCTTGATTCTGGATATTTTAGCTCCCGCAGAGTAGCCGATGGCAACCAGCCAAAGCTGTCTCTTGGCTATATCCGAAACAGGAAAACGATGGAATCTGAACGGTGATCCCGGCACATTCTTGTGGTCACAGCCTGGGAATTTACAAGTTCGCACCATTGTTCATTTTCTACTTTTTACGTCGTTGTCAATCGATTGTGTAAACACTATGGAACAGCTGATCGGAACGTGCGCACTGTTGACGTTGACAGCAGCGCGGATTGATAGAAATGGATAGAAAATAGTGCCGATTAAAACTGAGGTATGCATTTTGTCTGGTGTGTTTTTTGTGTGGGAAATTAATCAAGCTTTGAAACGCAAATAATTTTTTCACGTAAAAACGTACAGTTTTGAGGCCCCGGAAACTAACCGGGAGTACTTTCTTGAAAAACTTCCAGCGGCCAGAACTCTGAGCAGGGAGGAGAGTGACTACAGTGGGTCAGTGTGTGTGCTCTATAGTGCTGGTGAGGATTGCATACAACTTCATGTCTTAAATGGGCGAACTAACCCTTTAAACGTGCTCATGTGAATAGCTTTTATATACAGTAGTTCTGTTGTGTTTTGTGAGAATAGACATGACGTTGTTTTCCTCACTGGTATTCTTAACTTGCAACATTCTAAAACAACATTCGGATGCAATAAATACATAAAGGCAATTCTAAGGTTTGTTGCCTTAAATAAAGTATGTCAATCATCATTAGAGCGCCACCCTCAGGCTGAATAATGCAAGGACATTAGGAATCTGCCAAAAGTGTGTCTAATGTGTTTAGGATATAAAGCTTACAATGTTTTTCATAAACTAGCGCTAAGACCAGAATCTGCCCGACCTAAATTTATGGCTAGGAGCCGCTACTGTCTCCAGCACGTGTCTGGTGTGTGTGTGTGTGTGTGTGAGCTGATCTGACGTGCACTTTCAGCAGTTTTCCAGACATCACTCACTCACTGGACTAATGTAATCCAGTCCCGTCTGATCGAATGCAGCCAATCCCACTTCCACTCCATTTACACACTTAATATGAATGAACGACGGGAAGAAACTTAAGCGCTCTAGACATCAGCTAATCTCATTCTGTGTGTGTGTGTGTGTGAGTGGAGTGTGTGTGTGAGTGTGTGTGTGTGTTTATGAGTGTGTATGCGTATGTGTGAGTGAAAAATGATTGAACTAAACCCATAAAGTCTAAAGTATGATGTTGTATTTCGGTGGGCGATCCCCTCACACACCACACCCCTTCTGGTGGTCTCATTTGCATATAGACCACGCCCCTCTCACGCTGCCCTGCCCCTTTTACCTTCTGTTTCCTCCTCTCTTTCCTCTTGTCTTCTGTGTCCTGAAGCATTTTCTCTCTCCACAGGTCGAAGAAGTACGACGGGTTGGTGTAGAACTTCAGACCCTCCTTCCCATCATCCCTAGAGGCGGACACAGGTCAGGTGTGTTCAGTGTAAGGACACTCTACCTACTGTTACTGAGCTAAAGTAGTATGCAGAACACAGTGTGTATAAATACACAGATGACCAGAAATGTGCAGTGAAGAGAATACTAATGGAATACTAATCTATCTATCTATCTATCTATCTATCTATCTATCTATCTATCTATCTACACTGTGTATATAAATATATATATATATATATATATATACACACACACAGTATATATGTGTGTGTATATGTATATATATATATATATATATATATATATATATATATATATATATATATATATATATATAATTAATCAAATTAATATCAATATTTTTCTGTCTTTTGGCAGTGTTCAGTATTTATGTTCAGTATTAATACTGATAACTGGGGATGTTTTATATATATATATAACATCCCCAGTTATCAGTATTCCAGCCCCTTATAATGATGATTTGATCAGGATTTGGAGTCTGAACACGAGAGCTGTGAAATGTGTGAACGGGTGATATTACACCTCCTCTGTTTCTCACAGTCGCTTTCTCCTTCATCACACGTTCTTTCTCGTTCTCACTCCTTTAATTTGAATTTGCTGATCAAAATGCCAAATGAGCAAAAGACAAAAAGAACAAAGAAAACAAAACACCACAAATGAAGCAATTAACACCTCCAGACTCTCCCGACAGGCCGATCACATGCGGTTAGCACTCAAGCTTTAGAATCTTACATAGAAATGCAAACTTAGGAAAGTACAATTTCATAAACTAGTCGTAAAGATGCTTTAGTCCTGGATCCTATCAGCTGATTTGAAATGAACCGTCCCCAATGTTCAACATTTTGGGGTCAGTATTCTTGTTTGTTTTTGGAAAGAATTTAATACATTTTATTCCGCGAGGACGCATTCAATTGATCAAAAGTGACAGTTAAGATTTTTATAATGTTACAAAAGATTCTATTTCGAATAAATGCTGTTCTTTTGAACTTTCTATTCATCAAAGAATCCTGAAAAAGTATCACAAAAATGACTGTTTTCAACACTGATAATAATCATAAATGTTTCTTGAGCATCAGATCCTCATATTAGAGTGATTTCTGAAGGATCATGTGACACTGAAGACTGGAGTAATGATGCTGAACATTCAGCTTTG
Organism: Tiaroga cobitis; assembly: GCA_030578255.1. Classification (NCBI taxonomy): domain Eukaryota; kingdom Metazoa; phylum Chordata; class Actinopteri; order Cypriniformes; family Leuciscidae; genus Tiaroga; species Tiaroga cobitis. The sequence goes on from JAROOI010000234.1 coordinate 34,115, forward strand.
ATCACAGGAATAAATTACACTTTACTGTATATTCACATAGATATATTTCACAATTTTACTGTATTTTTGATCAAATAAAAACATCTATTAAAAACATTAACCAACTAGTGAATGGTCGTACACATGTAACTATTGTGTATATTCTCCTCTTGCAAATGTATGACTGATATTTTTTGTAATTTGCATTTGCTTCTGTTGAATATAACCTGATTGAATACAAACACGAAACTACAGTTGAGGAAGAGGAGCGATTCGTTCTTTAACAGATGTACCATTTTTAGCAGGAGTGTAAGAGTAGAAGACAATGGTTCAACAGGAGAGGAAACATCTGTGCTGATGATGTCTAATGAAATAATGAAAAAGTAATGAGCAAACGCGTGAAGAGACAGAGAAAAAAACTCCTGAATATTATTACGCAGCTCTGAAAATAAATGTTCCAGCCTGCAGTAATGAGCATTAATCCCAGAAACACTCTGTCTGTGTGACGCACATGAGCAAACAGTGGCAGAACGTCATGAACGAAGGCGAAGCCGGAGACGTTACCGCTCTTTCATTGCTCAAGGGACTCAAGAATAGAGTTTCAGCTGTAAATATCAACTAAAAGTCCTCAGGAGAAACAAAAACGGACACAAATGAGTCACTAGTCCTCATCATTCAGTGAGAGAATAGAGCTATAGAATTAATATGAAGCAGCTCACATCGTTTGATGGAAAATGTTCGTACTGAGACTTTTGACTTGTGTAAGACTTTAAGATGTCCACCTGTGAGGAACATCTGCGAGGTATTTGATGATGTCCATTTAATTTCACTGCTGTCTCAATGGGGTTTAAAAAATATTTGGTATATGATTTACTTTGAAAAATATAGACTTTCTAGTAAATTTCACAAATAATTAAAGAACCGACAATTGAATTAAACATGAAATCTTGAATCTGAAATAGTATTTTCTTGTAAATCTTGTTTATCCAAAGGCCGTTGGTCTGATATGCATGAAGGTCCTGATAAAAATGTGTCTTTTTTCCCCATTATTTAAATAGAACAATTTTGATTGATCTCAGATTCAAGCCAACATGTTTTAAATGTGGCCCATAATGACTACCTGACCTGTAAATTGTTAATGCAATGTCAGAACTTCACAAAAATTGGTGCAAGTGGACATCAGGACAGTCTGAGCAAACGTGCCAAATCTCATTCGTTTACAGCGATAGGGGGCGCTATAACGTAAGAAAATATTTTCTTGTAAAACGTACTTCAATAATCTTTGTCTTATATTTATGCATGTTGTAGCCATTTAACTATTACATTTATTTGGTTTCATGTATTTGTTATAATTTTATGATAATATTTGTTTACGTTTTGTTTTAATTTAATCTGTTAATTAAGAAAGAAAATATCGATAATGGGATACGTCATAAAGGGTGAGGATTGAATACAATATGTCGGGAGATATGGAGAGGGACGGGGTTGATTTTTGACCACTTCACAAGTTTGTTTGGAGTTTTTTAGTTTTTTATAATTTGTACCTTAATTTCAATCAATGTTTTGTTAATCAATTATCTGGGTTTAAATAAATAAAAATAAAACAAACAACACTTGGTGAAATGAAGTGGGTAACAAAACGCAAGCCCTCTATGATGAATCCACGGCCTTGAAAAATGGCCGAAACAATGCATTTAGCAGATGTTTTTATCCAAAGCTTAAAGAACTATGTTCACAATATTCAAAGTTTATTTACATTTCTAACAGTGTATAGAATGTAAGTATAATAACTGGCCCATCTCAGGTGGATTATTTGTTGAATTCACTCTAAAAAAATGCTGGGTTGTTTCAACCCAAATTTGGGTCAAATAAGGATAAACCCAGCATTTCTGTTACATTTTTTAATAAAATGTTTTAACCCAACGTTGTTACATGTCTGTCTGTTTCTGTACTTCCTTTTATGTTGATTGTATTCTGTTTCCCGCCACTCCTTGTTCCCGTGATCACCATCCTCATTAGTGCATTAGTTCAGCTGTGTCTTGTTAATTAGTCTCGTTAGCTCCCCTTGTTTGCCATGTATATATTCCCTGTGTTCTTCCTCTGTCTTTGTCGGTTGATGTTAGTGTTTGGCAGTGTTTCTCCTGAGTTTCTCTGTGTACCGCTGTGTTTGATAATTAAAGTCTTCCTTCTCCAGTTATTGCTCGTTGTGAGTACATCTCTGCTCCACCTCGCGTAACAACGTTCGTGCATATTTGACCCAAATTTGGGTTAAAACAACCCTGCATTTTTTTAGAGTAAAATGGGCAAATGAAGCCTCATGAAGCACTGAGGCTTTCCCCTGATTGTTGGAAAAGATTCGAAGCATTAAAAGTGTCGAAAACAGCGCCATCTTGTGGCAGGTCAAATTTATAGCAGCCGTAAACCCGAGTGCGCAGCGCCGGTGTTTGATCTATTAAGCACAAATAAAAGCCTGACAATGCTAAATGTTCAGTTTTCTGATAATATAATTCACATATTAAAGTGTGGCAATAAATGAAATGAAACCATTATATTAATACGAACCAAAAGAGTTGCTTGTTGCAAGTAAATGGTGGTCTAATTGTTTTATGGTTTCTATGATGTTTATATGGCAGAATATATGATCATTTAACATAGGCTATAGGCTTAGTTATAAATAAATAAAAAGTAAATGGACTTAAACTTCCAAAAACCTGTAGAGTAGTGGTCTGGGTTCAAACATCCCGATATGCAAAGTGAAGCATTCAGCGACTGGACAGAAAGTGAGGCTTCGTTTTTCGCTGATCACGTGTTTCTCTGAAAACAACACGCGCTCCGGCACGAGCTTCATGAGAAATTGCGCTGTGAACTCGATACGAGCTTTGAAGCTTCAAGTCACCTTCATTTATATAGCGCTTTTAACAATATAGATGTTTCACAGCAGCTTTACAGTGATAATAGGAAACTAAAGTAACAGATTGTTTAGGCTTTACAGCAGCTCTAGAATAAAGTTATTGTCCAGCTAAAGTTAGTTTTGACTGATTCACTTCAGTTGTAAAGATCATTAGTTATTAACGACACCGTTCTAGCAGAAAACCCTTAACACGCTCCGGCCGCCGCTCACTCGCACAATAACAGTGTTTGAGGCTCGAGAACGCAAACCTTGAAACAGGTTTGAAGATGCAAGCCTTTTAAAATTTAGAAAAAAGGTTATCTCTGCGCAAACCTCAAAAACGCAAACCCGGGAAAACACTGACGGCTGTATATGCGTATCACGTGTTTAGTCTATAGATTTGCGTGTTTGATTATATATGTGCGCAGGCGTGTCTTTCTTTACAAATTGACCTCAACAAATTACTTGTATGGCCTTAAATATGTAAAATACATAATTATTTATCAATTCCGCGGATCCATGTCAACCGGAATTATTTTGACGACGTTTTATCTGTGCAGTGTCGTAAGTAACACCACTATTGTCGAGTTGTGAGTTGTGCGTGTGTTTCGGACCTGTAGGGCGTGAGGATGTTCAGCGGCGGAGGTTGTTCGCACAGCTCGTACGTCTCCTGCATCGGGACGGGCAGAGACTGACGCTCAAACAGCTGCTGGTCCTGGATAGTGGAGCTGCGGAAAGCCTTCCTCATCGTGATGTCCTGAAGAGACACTGAAACACACACACACACACACATCAGGAGGTTAGTGTCACTCAATTAACTGATCCATCTTTGGACTGCATTTGTATCCTTTCTCATGGAGATTGCACTTATGATTTATGCATTTTAAAAGTAAATAAAGCAAGATCAAAACGACAATAATAGATGCCATTAGCCAATCGGTCTCAAGTCAAGTCACATTTATTTCTATAGCTCCACATACAATACTGATTGTTTCAAAGCAGCTTCACAGTATAAAGAGGTTAATGTTGTAAAATTCATTCATTATGAATTATTTAATTTAAACTGTGAAGCAGCTCTACAGAAGAGAAGAAGAGTTAATCTCCAGAACCACAGTCTAAAAACCCTTCTGAATACTCCATCGTGTTTGCATTGGGACTGAATTTTTGATATTTTCCTGAGGTCTGGTTTGAATTCAATAAATGCATTTTAAGTGTAAATATAGCAGATATAGATCGGGTAAAATCAACAAAAATATCCACAACAGTCTCAAGAACCACAGAATCCTCCAAGTCTAAATCTTTATATTTTCCCAATACATTTTTTTTTTCACTTTTTCAAACCTGTTTAGCCATTGGTCCAACAATGTGCATTGAGTATACCATGTAATATCAAGAGATGGTTCTAATTTATTATTGGATGTTAATTATTTATTATTGAAATTTGAAATTTATGTCATTGCTTGGCAGGTTCGAGCCAACATGTTTTAAATGTGACCCATAATGACTAATTGATCTGTAAACTGTTAATGGAAAGTCCAAACTTCACAAAAAATGGTGCAGGCGGACATCAGGACAGTCTGAGCAAACGTGCCAAATCTCGCTCATTTACAGCGATGGGGGGCGCTGTAACGTAAGAAAACGTTATGCATTTTGGATCAAGGAATTGTAACTAAATTTATCTATATGATCTTTTTTTCTTGTTTGTGATTATTATTGTAAGTATTTATTTAATATTGATTGATGACATTGTTTTAAAAAAGCAGCAAGTCACTCAAACGTGTGTTTCATGTGATTTTACTTTACTTTATTTTTTACTTAATTTTTGTTGTAAAGCACAACCTCAAGAGAGGTTTCATCTCAAAAGTCGTAAAACAATCTCACTGTGAAGCTTTGGATGTTCGTCTTTCTCTGGTGAAGTCGAGAGTGTCTTTGGAGCTTCAGCAACCGTCAGGTCTTCTGCACATATTCTCTTTCCTGATATCCAGGTGTGTTTCCATCACTCTTTTATTTGTCTTTATTTCTCTTTTGCTGACAGGCAGCTGGTGACACTGAGGTTGATGGGAAATTCAAATGAAATTAAATCATTTGAGTAGCAGCTGAACCGAGAGCTGCTATAATCATCATTGTAATCGTCTAATTGTCCCAATTATTGCCAGACAATAAGGACGATCTTTACTGCTAAAGTAATTTATGATAATTAGCTCATTTTGAATGCAAATGCAATTGATCTGCTCCGTGAGCTATGTTCAGGGTCTTTCAATTATGCTTTATTTGTATTGGTAGATTTATGAAAAGATACTACGAATAGAACTTATCTGTGGTGTTTGAGTCTTTTACTAGTTGAGTTTTACTAGTGCTAATTGCTCAGACTTGATAAAACAACCGAAAAAATCCCGCAGACTTACATCTTCAGAAAATATTGAACTATTTAAAGCTGTTTATAAAGTGCATTCTTTCAAATATACATATATATATATATACCGATTTACTGTTACCGTCCACGCTGCTGAGAGCAATGTTTAGATGAATATGTAAATATGAGCTGCACGCTTTCTAAATAACAAAAACACACAACAAAAATGACAGCTGTGAGACAACAGCAGTGTCAGTGTCTCTTTTAACTAGAATCACACTTCAATTTCTACCATAAAGCAACTCTTCAGTGTTTGTTTTCACTCGACGGAATGAACGGAGGAAATGAACCGGAGAAGATTTCCACGTCAAAGAGGGCGGAGCCTCAGAGCCACACCCACTTATTACATCATCACCACAGACCGATGGCAGTTCGAAGGTGTTTACCAGCCGGAGCAAACTTTTTTGGAAAGTTCACTTTGGCAAGCCGTTTCAAACTCCTGAAATAAACCACAAACGAACTTTGATTTGGCCTGATTTTGTTCGAAATGACGTCACACCAGTTCGTTCTTCAAATTCTCTTGAAGTATATCGTGCCTTTTACACTTAAGCAGAAGAACACACACATGTGCCTCTTTCGAGGAAATAAAGGATAAGTTCGTTTT
>JAROOI010000234.1:50000-63360 GCA_030578255.1 Tiaroga cobitis
ATCAAAGCTGAATGTTCAGCATCATTACTCCAGTCTTCAGTGTCACATGATCCTTCAGAAATCACTCTAATATGAGGATCTGATGCTCAAGAAACATTTATGATTATTATCAGTGTTGAAAACGGTCATTATTTTGTGGAAACCGTTTATTTTTCAGGATTCTTTGATGAATAGAAAGTTCAAAATAACAGCATTTATTTGAAATAGAATCTTTTGTAACATTATAAATGTCTTTAGTGTCACTTTTGATCAATTTAATGCATTCTTTATAAATAAAAGTGTGTATTGACCCCAAATTGTGAACAGTACTGTTATTGTACATAAAAAAATATAGCTGTTTGTTACTATAAATATGAAAAATATCAATCGTAGTTAGTCTGATAAATTCAAGAAAGAGATCAAAATTGAACTTTTCCTAAGTATTGAAAGCACGAAAGAAAGTCGAAGTGCTCAAGTCTGATGTTTGACTGTCGGAGGGCTTTGATTTCCTGCACTTAAACTGACCCTTTCTCCCTGAGCAAACACTTCATTTGCATAAAGACAGAGACCAATCGCAGAGAGTGGAACGCTCATGTAGCAGCCAATCAGAGAGCAGCCGGCTCAGCCACAGCCAATGAGAGTGCTGGATGTCTGTAGATGTGATCGGCCCAACAGCTGGTTTACATTAGAGTCTCCTGAGGTTCTCACATGGGAAACGAGAGTGTGTGTGTGTGTGGGTGTGTGTGTGTGATAGAGAGAGAGAGAGAGAGTGTGTGTGTGTGTGTGTGTGTGTGATAGAGAGAGAGAGAGAGTGTGTGTGTGTGTGTGTGTGTGTGATAGAGAGAGAGAGAGTGTGTGTGTGTGTGATAGAGAGAGAGAGAGTGTGTGTGTGTGTGTGTGATAGAGAGAGAGAGAGAGAGAGAGAGAAAGAGAGAAAGAGAGAGTGAGTGAGTGAGTGAGTGAGTGAGTGAGTGAGTGAGTGAGTGTGTGTGTGTGTGTGTGTGTGTGTGTGTGTGTGTGTGTGTGTGTGAGAGAGAGAGAGAGAGATGTCCGCAAGACTCTCGCTCTTATGTAACACGCACGCGTTCATGAAGCCATGGCTCAGTGTCTAGTTATGTCTCGTTTGAACTAGTGAAATCTCAGTTGTGATGGTGTCGGTCGGCTGTGTTTGCATTAAAATAATGCATGATATACAGTCAAACCAAACATGGTTCCTCCACTTTGAGCTGATCATGTTTTGCTGAAGTGTGTTTTCTGTAATTGCTAATGCTCTTTTTACACACACACTGAACAACATGAAGCATTGCTTGGTCACTGGTTGAGATAAACTGGTATTATCTAATTGTGTAGTTAAATTTAACAGCTGACAGATATTCAACATAATTCATGTGTGAGAGTCTAACAGAAGGACGGACAAAACCAGTCAAATATCCACTGAGTTCTGCTCATATTTCATCACCACTATAGCGAATAAACTGTGATGATGTGAGGAATGCTGAAGGTGTGTGTGAGTAAACTTTGGTTTGACTGTATAGTACAGCGTATGTGTGAGATGTTGTCTTCAGCTTCATGTATGCGCAGATTCCCAGCGACTGCACAAACTGAATCAGTCACTTTAGATAAAAGCGTCTGCCAAACGCATGATTGTAAATGCAGAGCACACGACTCTATCCCACAATGCAATGCTCTCAACTTGCTCTTTCATTTCCAGTGCCATGGGTGGAGGACGCAGTGTCATAATATCAACCACACGTTTGAACATCCCCTTTCAACCCATTATTCGATCAGGCTGACAAAAGGTAAGACATGTTACACAAAACGTATTTCTCGGATAAAAAAAAGTAAATGTGGAATTATGCAAAGTAGTATGCGCTGTCAAATTGATTCATTATGATTAATCACATCTAAAGTAAAAGTGTTTAAACATAATGTGTGTGTGTGTGTGTGTGTGTGTGTGTGTGTGTGTGTGTTTGTGTATGTATGTATATACAGTATATTTACAAATTTGTAGATGTGATTAATATGTGTGCGTGTGTAAATGTATATATATATATACAGTATTATATATACTTATATATATATAGAGAGAGAGAGTATATATACAGTAGGCCCATATATATATATATATATATATATATATATATATATATATATATATATATATATATATATATATATACACATACATACATACATACAGTATATTTACACATTTTTATGTTAGATGTGATATATATATATTAGGGGTGCACGATTCAGATCACGATTCGATTCAAAATCGATTTTCGATTCAAAAACGATTCTCAGGATATAAACGTAGTTTACTTTTTCCTATGTGATTGATTGCAGTAGACACAATTTAAAAGAAAAGAAACACAACAAATTAAATGCAGTTTGATATTACTTTATATGTCTTATACAAAAATAAAACTTTTGCAACTAAAAAGTGCAAAGTGCCAAGCTTTGCCCTGCTTTCAAATACATTTAATTCAAGTTTAAAATAAAACTTAAATAAAAAGCTTTTACATTTAGCTTTAAAGTGCTGTAGTCAGATCAAACAAACAATTATGCTAAATGTGGTTTAAGGAGTACTTCACCAGGTTGACTGTTGAAATGTGAACTCGACTGGGCACAATAAACTTCCTAACATTCCTAAAAATATAAAATGTCATAGAACCCTTGCAAAATTATTTTAAATAGATTAAAAAAGCCACCGCTACTGGTAACATATGGTTAGATTGATTTGTTTAGATCCAGTGAAGTCGTTCATAGGCGTAATTTGCGGGTATCTCCAGTTAACTAGCAGAGCATTCATTTAGTTCGCTATTAAATAAGAGATCTGTTGATCAAGCTGAGCGCTCGTGTCCGCTGCTATCAGTGTCATGGATACAGTGTTCTCTGTGGCTCGCGCAGTCTTCACTCGGACGCGCTCTTCAATTTATCTCCGTTGCTGAGACTCTCTATTCGTTCCGGTGAGATCACAAAATAAAATGCATTCAAACGTCTCCCTGCTTGATATAGACTGTCTGTAACCACTGATGAACATATTCGGTTTTGATGAGAGAGAGAAAAAACTATACGAGTGCGGTTTAGAACCCGTAACCTCTGACACGCTTGGCAAAAGATCTACAGACCATTAAGAACTCAAACATATGCTGCGTCCCAATTCGCATACTATCCGTCCTAAATAGTATTCGAAAATAGAATTAGTACGTCCCAAATCGTAGTATGTTGAAATGAGTGTTCCAAAGAGACCCGGATGGTCTACTATATCCGGTCACAATCCGAAGTGCAGATCGTTGCGCACTCTAACGGCTGATATTGCCCACAACCCATCGCGCGCTGGACGAGGATTCGGTTAGAACTACAAACACGACTGAAAAGTGTTCAAAAACTACAGACATGGAGGACGCGCGAGTCCGACGGTTATGTAGAGAGGTTTAGATAAAGGGGTTTGAGTGATTAATGATCAGTATCTAACCTCACAAAAATGTATTTATTCAATGTTGTCCACATTATATTGCATCTGCAGCATTGTGGACTTTGGCAAAGATACGTTTAGCCATTAACTTTTAAATGCATTATTATATTCAAATTCCAAACACATGAGTTGAGTCTCGGCATGAAAGCCCCATGACTGGCAGATGAACGTGCGACAACAATTCTCTCCGAAATGGTACGAAGTTATATTAGATTGAATGGAGGAATTTAACTGTGACAAGATGATTGACAGGGCAGTTTACGGTGACAGGATGTACGCGACAGAGCTGTCCGTTAAAGATGGCGAAGTAGTATGTCCCAAAGCTTGCCTACTCTTTTGCTACACACTCAAAAGTATGTACTTTTTCTTCACAAAAAGAGTACATACTTTTAGGGCGTAGTATAAGTAGGCGAATTGGGACGCAGCAAAAATCTGCGGATCGATGCATTTATTTACGGGTTGAGCAGAGAGGCTGCACAGTTTGACCAGCGGGCGGCAAGAACTTGCAATGTATAACTATTTATCAGACCGGCCCTCGCGGCCTCGAAACACTACCAGACCACCGGGAAAAGTCCCGACTCACCCGATTGCCACGCCGACGCCGCCGGTGCTCACCATAAAAAAAAAAATATGAATCGATTTTTGGAAATCTATGAATCGATTCTGAATCGGCAAAGATTGAATCGCGATTCAAATGTGAATCGATTTTTTTGCACACCCCTAATATATATATACTGTATACATACATACTTATAGATACATATAGATATATACATACATATAGTATATAATCAGTTTATCATATATATAATATATAATTTATTTTATAAAATGTATTTCTAAGATACCGAAAGTAAATATGCAATGTAGTGTGACCAAAACTAGCATATATTAATTATTACATAATGCATATTGCATATTGACCAGGACAGCACTGGTGAAATGAAGTAAAATATTTACATTTATTGAACAAAATATTTTACATTTATTATTATTATTATTATTATTATATTTGATATATTTTGTATATACTGTAAAAAACATTATGTAATTATATTTAATTATTAAAATGTATTTAAAATAAATAATAATTGATTTAATATTTTCAATCAGACAACACAATGAAGCCGAGTTTGTTTCTCTTTCTCTTTCTCTTTCTCTTTCTCTTTCTCTTTCTCTCACACTCACACACACACACACACACACACACACACACAAGAAATATTATTTATTTTACACAGAGAAGGACTTTTGCTTCGGATGATGTATGAGGTTTTTGACCAATCATGTTGAGGGTAAAGTAGGAAAATGTGTCTCTGATCTGTTTTCAGGGATGTTCAGCTGACGCGAGTGTGTGAACGCCACACACACCGAGTCTGATGTGATGCTCAGTCATGAATAAAGCCTCTTCAAGTGCCTGTGCAGATCCAGGATCAGTCTTCTGTGTGTAATTGAATGTGAGTAAATGCTCGTGTCCGCCGCGACCTTGGCCATCGACGTGTCAAACTGCATGAATAAACGAGAAGCCGGAGGTGAGGCTGATATCCCAGAGTGCTTTGCTCTTATCTGGACATGTACACACACACACACACACACACACACACACACACTACATTAGAACGAGCTCTGACATCTACGGGAACGAGTGAACGAGTGCAACGCTGGGAATCCTTCAGAGGAGCTGATTAGCATCGCTCTGGTCAACCGATGTTAAATCCTACAACACTGACGAGTCCTCGGGAGAAACCAGAGCCGCTCAGCTCTCACATCTAATGAATCTGATCGGCGAAGGTGTAAATCTTCACAAGAAAACACTCCAGACGAGACTATTGACAAATGATTTAATCAATGACCTCGATATATCAATATCTCCTGCTCTCAAACGCCTCTTTACACACACTTTACAGGGCAAAGTGAAAAAATATATTCATCCAGAAATCACAAGAAATCATCAATCAGCCTAAAATGTCAATCTTATGTGTGAGAAAAAAACTCAACTTCATTGTACATTGTCTTATTGAAAATAGTATTTACAATACATTTATTATCGATACACTGCTTCGCTTGTGCATATTGTAATGCTTTGTTTTATGGGCTTCCTTCCAAATCTCTTCATAAGTTACAGTTGGTCCAAAATGTCGAGTCATTACCAAAACTTCCATTTCTGAACATATTTCTCCTGTTTTACAACATTTGCATAGAGAGCCTAAGCCCCTCCCCTTCCGGTCGACCACCATGGGACCTTATTTCGGAAAAATATTGTATGGTAGTCAATGGCGAGAGACAACAAATATTTTGATCTCGTTTGAATTGTGCCCTGAATTACACATATGATGTTTGTCAATTTAAAAGATACATTTTAAAGTCAAGAAAGTCGCAGTTTGATGTAAAACTGTTGAGGTGTAAGACTGTGAAAATGCGTAATTACAAAGACTACAAACCCCTAAGGCGCACATTTCCTCTCAATGAATGAAGCTAACTTTACTGAAGCTAACTTTACTGAAGCTAACCTTACTGAAGCTAACTTTACTGAAGCTAACCTTACTGAAGCTAACCTTACTGAAGCTAACTTTACTGAAGCTAACTTTACTGAAGCTAACTTTACTGAAGCTAACCTTAATGAAGCTAACTTTACTGAAGCTAACCTTACTGAAGCTAACCTTACTGAAGCTAACTTTACTAAAGCTAACTTTACTGAAGCTAACTTTACTGAAGCTAACTTTACCGAAGCTAACCTTACCGAAGCTAACTTTACTAAAGCTAACTTTACTGAAGCTAACTTTACTGAAGCTAACTTTACTGAATCTAACTTTACTGAAGCTAACCTTACTGAAGCTAACTTTACTAAAGCTAACTTTACTGAAGCTAACTTTACTGAAGCTAACTTTACTGAATCTAACTTTACTGAAGCTAACTTTACTGAAGCTAACCTTACTGAAGTTAATTTTACTAAAGCTAACTTTACTGAAGCTAACTTTACTGAAGCTAACTTTACTAAAGCTAACTTTACTGAAGCTAACTTTACTAAAGCTAACTGAAGCTAACTTTACTGAAGCTAACTTTACTGAAGCTAACCTTACAGAAGCTAACTTTACTGAAGCTAACTTTACTGAAGCTAACTTTACTAAAGCTAACTTTACTGAAGCTAACTTCACTAAAGCTAACTGAAGCTAACTTTACTGAAGCTAACTTTACTGAAGCTAACTTTACTGAAGCTAACGTCTGTCATTGTTTCTATAGTCTTGCGTTATAATCGTAACGATACGCTGTCATGCCTGAGTGTTTTGTACCAGACTGCACACACACGAGCAGCGGATCTCGCTCGTTGTTGCGCTTCCCGGGAAATGTAGTTCATTGAGCGATTTTCACATAAAACTAAATGTTACTCTTCTGTTTTATGACAAACTGCGACTTTCTTGACTTTCATAATTATCTTTTAAATCGACAAACATCATATGTGTAATTCAGGGCACAGTTCAGACGGAATAAAAAGTTGTCTCTCGCCATTGACTACCATACATATTTTTTCCGAATGAAGGTCCCATGAGCCGGAAGCGGAGGGGAGGGGCTTAGGCTCTCTATTGGCTCCCAGTTAAATTCCGTGTACATTTTAACATTTTACTTTTAACTTACAAAGCACTTAACAACTTGGTTCCTTCATATCTTCTAGATCTGGTTCCTACACACACACTCGTTCCCGCATGTTAAGACAGGCTTCTGCACTTACGCTTGTTCTTCCACGCACTCGGACGACTTCTACTTCACTTCCGGTAGAAGTTCGCAACAGTCTTTCTGTCTTTAAATCTCGTCTTAATACTTCTCTTTTTAGGCAGGCTTTTATGTGATTTAATGTTTGTTGCTGTACTGGTTTTATTGTTTAATGAGTACTTTATGGATTTTGTAAGGTGTCCTTGAGTGCCATGAAAAGCGCCTATAAATAAAATGTATTATTATTATTAATTTTGGACTGGCAGTCGTAGGGTACAACACATAGCTAGATATGAAATAATTACAAAATATTGCAGTGATTATTAAAATAAAAAAATAATGACATAATAGTTGCATTAGGTATTGCTGTGAAAGGCCCTTGCACACTGAGTCCGAAGTTTTCGTATGCATTTTTTCGTATTCGTGATTCGGTGGCTCTGAATTGTCAGAACCCCATTCAAACTGCTTGAGCTACGGATGCGAAAAGCGCAGAAAATCGAACCCGATCCGAATTTTTTTATGACGGACGAAAGTTTCGGAGGCGGTGTGTTAAGGCCCTTGCACACCGAGTCCGAAATTCACGTACGAAATTTTCGCACGTTAAAAAATAAATATGTCGATCACTGGGTGGTTGCCCTGCACGCTTAATAAATAAACTACAGCTAGTTCAAAACGCCGCAGCTCGAGTTCTTACCAGAACCAGGAAATATGACCATATTAGCCCGGTTCTGTCAACACTGCATTGGCTCCCTATTAAACATCGTATAAATTTTAAAATATTGTTGATTACCTGCAAAGCACTAAATGGTTTAGCTCCGCAGTACTTGAGCGAGCTCTTAACGTATTATAGTCCTTCACGTCTATTGCGATCTCAAAACTCCGGCCAGTTGATAATACCTAGAATATCTAAATCGACTGCAGGCGGTAGATCCTTTTCCTATTTAGCACCAAAACTTTGGAACAGTCTTCCTACCATTGTCCGGGAAGCAGACACACTCTGTCAGTTCAAAGCTAGACTAAGTCTTTGTTTATCCCGAGGTTTTCCCGCAGCCTGCCGGATCCAGGCCGTGTCCAGATCTGACGAAGGAGATCCGCCTGGACCCGATGACAATGCAGTGCTGAAGTATCCACTATCCTCTCCCTATGGAGGATCCCTTTCCCACTCTACAGATAAAGCGTTGTGAATTCCGGCTCGCGTACCCCGAAGTGATAAAATAAAACAAAATTCTGTATCAAAATTTATAGGCAAGAAAAGTAGTTTGTTTAGGCTGGGTTGTATGAATTATAAACCTGCGCACATATTTTCAAAAGCACATAACTATAGAATCAATTCTGAATGAGCATGTGAACGCCGTCAGCGTTAATCACAGGTTCGCGTTTAAAAGTCTGATCATTTCGACGGAGGTGAATCAATCAAAGTTAACTTTAGCTGGAAATAACATTATTCAAGAACCGCTATAATGCCAAAACAATCTGTTACCTTAAATTATATGTTTATCTCTGTAAAGCTGCTTTGAAACAATCCATTGTTAAAAGCGCTATATAAATGAAGATGACTTGACTTGACTTGACTTGACTTGCACACTGCCTCCGAAACTTTCGTCGGTCATAAAAAATATATCGGAACTTTCGTCCGTCATAAAAAATATCGGAACTTTCGGCCGTCATAAAAAATATCGGATCGGGTTCGATTTTCTGCGTTTTCCGCATCCGTAGCAATGGTGTTTTGACAATTCAGAGCCACCGAATCACGAATACGAAAAAACGCATACGAAAACTTCGGACTCAGTGTGCAAGGGCCTTAAAGGAGAACTCAGGCGCAAAATGAACCTTTGGTCTAATAAAACATTGGTACCTAGTCAACCGTTCTCTGAGATTTGTTTTCATGATAATCGAATGTAAAGAGTTTTATCTCTAAAAACTGTTTAGCGTATAACGCTAGTAATGGGGGCATTTAATAAGTAAAAAGAAATCGCTAGTTAATACCACTAACAAGGCTCAAAATATCCCCAAACGAACACAGTAACATAATGAGGGTCCCTACATGCAAAACGAAGCATTGAGAACTGTGTAAGTGTACAGACCGTTTAATAAGAAGATATTTTATAAAGACAGTCCACTTCGTGTATACGGACAGGAGCCGTCTTTGGAAAACAGTCTCGACTAGTCAAACCACGAGTTCTCCTTTAAGAACGAGAAATGTTTAATTTCACAATCTATTGCTTCGGTTGTATACTAGTGTATGAAACATTCAAGTTTAAAAACATTAATGGTCGTCAGAACGTAGTTCAAAAAGTGGTTTTGTCTGATTTGTAACCAGGCACTAAAGCGATTACCCATAAAACGTGCTTTGAACCAATCGGATTGCTAGTTCCTAAGCTGGGAATCGTCACTTCCCCACACCGGTTGAAGTCGAACAAGCCTACCTTCATTCATAAATCCTCTCCTGTGGCCTCATGGGATACTATGAATACTATGAATTCGGACATACTACTGTGTTGGGTTACTGTTTTTCGTGTACTATATAGTAGGGAAGTTTTTGATTTCGAATGCAGCGTATCCAGAGAGAGACAAGCATTTGCTGTCACAGCCAATCAGAATGTAATGTAAAGCTGAGCGGATTTTGGACCAATGAGATTCCATGGTGGGCGGAGCTACTCAACATCAACCAAGTCAAGTCAAGTCATCTTCATTTATATAGCGCTTTTAACAATGGATTGTTTCAAAGCAGCTTTACAGAGATAAACATAAAATTTAAGGTAACAGATTGTTTTGGCATTATAGCGGTTCTTGAATAATGTTATTTCCAGCTAAAGTTAGTTTTGACTGATTCACCTCCGTCGAAATGATCAGACTTTAAACGCGAACCTGTGATTAACGCTGACGGCGTTCACATGCCCATTCAAGTGATTGATAAAATGTCCTGTTGCTCATTACAGCAGATTATTAAAGTCCCCCTGTGGTGGAAATCTAGTGTTTAATGTTGTTTAAGTGATAAAATAAAACAAAATTCTGTATCAAAATTTATAGGCAAGAAAAGTAGTTTGTTTAGGCTGGGTTGTATGAATTATAAACCTGCGCACATATTTTCAAAAGCACATAACTATAGAATAAATTCTGAATGAGCATGTGAACGCCATCAGCGTTAATCACAGGTTCGCGTTTAAAAGTCTGATCATTTCGACGGAGGTGAATCAATCAAAGTTAACTTTAGCTGGAAGTAACATTATTCAAGAACCGCTATAAAGCCAAAACAATCTGTTACCTTAAATTATATGTTTATCTCTGTAAAGCTGCTTTGAAACAATCCATTGTTAAAAGCGCTATATAAATGAAGATGACTTGACTTGACTTGACTTGACTTGACTTGTTTATGTGTCTATGTGGTGTGTTTAATACGCTTTAAGACACACCGTGTGTAAGTTCATAAGTCGACAGCATTGCTGAGTATTTTCTGCTTAAAACTGCAGTGAACCAAAGACAGTCTCAAACACACGGTTTGAAATCGCTGGTGTTTCTGACGTCACAAACGACCTTGTAACCAATCAGATCAACGTGTGATCGTCAACCAGTGGATCTCTGAGCTGAGCGAGTGAGTGGAGGCGGGGCTCATTTGCATATTCATAGAACCGCGCATACTAAATGAGGCGAGGTTACATTCAAGATATTTTAAGGTACAAAAAAAACTTTTAAATATGTAATTTTGGTGATCAAAGATGAGTTCTAAGGGAGACAATTATTGACTACAGGGGGTCTTTCAATCGCTTTATAACATTGTTAAATTTGAAACTTGATCTACTACGACAACGCAACAGTCAGAGAAAGCAACACTCTCGCAGTGACAGGACTGAGTGTATTCACACACACCAGCACGTCTGCTTCCCCGGTACGGTTAGATATACACCACAGCGCACAGAAGCTCGTCAGTGGATGTGATGTTTCACATCTTCCTCATCTCCAGGGTCTCACACATATGGAGACACGCTTCACTTTCCTTCCATGAGCTCAATACCTCCCGCCAAGCGCAGAGAAACACGCATACGAGCGCGAAGAGTAAAACAACAGCGCAACATCACTCTGTGTGCATCTGACGTTTGCTGTCGGATCCTGAAACTACATCTTAGATCCATTTAACTTTCATCAATTGATTTTGTCTCAACATATTCTCATACACTGTCATCATTATTTTTCATAATATCTTCATGCCTTATAGTCGCATTTAGAAGATTAGGGCTGTAGTATAATATAAATCACATTTTGCGACAATATTAACAATCAAGCAGTTGTTTATATCGCTTTATGTGAAATATAAAGATGTGCCACAATATAGTGTGTTGTGATTGGTCAAGCGCTTCGAGTGTGTTTGGGAAATGCCCCGCCCCTTTCCATAACAGCCAGTTTAACACACTACTAAATAACTCGTATGAATTATTATAATGAGGAATATTGTGACGTGTTCGTTCCCATGAGAAACTCAAGACTACAATGGAGGCGTTTCAGGAGTTCAGGAACACTGACACTATATATATATATATATAATAAATATTACATTTTTTAAATATAATTTGCATTTTTCTTTTTACTTTTTTGTACATATATATATATATATATATATAAACATTTCAATGGCAAAACTATTGAGCTTCCAATTTTTTACAAAGTTGTGAATTGCTATTCTAGTACTTTTGATTGAAATAATATGTGCACCACATTTTCCCCCCAAAATGAGAGAGAGAGAGAGAGAGAGAGAGAGAGAATCACACAGTGTTTGATCGTGTATCTGTTCTTGCTTAAACCTCTTTTAATAAGATCAGGACCACACACAAACACATTTATAGAATAGCATTGATGAATATTTTTATACTTTTGTATTGAAATTGCAGTTGATGATTAGGCTATGTGTTGTTATATTGGAGTATATAAATACAAATGATTAAATCTCATTGTTTCTTGTGTTGGTGTAGCGAAAAACATGCTATTAGTTTATTAGAGTTTTTGCAGATGTTCATTAATTTGTTTATTTAATCAGTGTAAAAATACATTTTGTGTCTGGGCTTACAATCCATCCATCCATCATCCATCATCCATCCATCCATCATCAATCCATCATCCATCCATCATCCATCCGTCCATCATCCATCCATCCATCCATCATCAATCCATCATCCATGATACATCCGTCCATCATCCATCCATCCATCCATCATCAATCCATCATCCATGATCCATCCGTCCATCATCCATCCATCCATCCATCCATCCATCCATCCATCCATCTATCTATCCATCCATCCATCAATCATCATCCATCCATCCATCATCATCCATCCGTCCATCATCCATCCATCCATCCATCCATCTATCTATCCATCATCCATCCGTCCATCATCCATCCATCCATCCATCATCATCCATCCGTCCATCATCCATCCATCAATCCATCATCCATCCGTCCATCATCATCCATCCATCCATCATCATCCATCCGTCCATCATCCATCCATTCATCCATCCATCTATCTATCCATCATCCATCCATCTATCCATCATCCATCCATCATCCATCCGTCCATCATCCATCCGTCCATCATCCATCCATCCATCATCCATGATCCATCCATCCATCCATCCATCATCAATCCATCATCCATCCATCCATCCATCCATCATCCATCCGTCCATCATCCATCCATCATCAATCCATCATCCATGATCCATCCGTCCATCATCCATCCATCCATCCATCATCAATCCATCATCCATGATCCATCCGTCCATCATCCATCCATCCATCCATCATCAATCCATCATCCATCCATCCATCATCAATCCATCATCCACCCGTCCATCATCCATCCATCCATCCATCATCCATCCGTCCATCATCCATCCATCCATCCATCTATCTATCTATCTATCCATCATCCATCCATCCATCCATCATCCATCCATCCATCCATCCATCATCCATCCGTCCATCATCCATCCATCCGTCCATCCATCCATCATCCATCCGTCCATCATCCATCCATCCGTCCTTCCATCCATCCATCTATTCATCCATCCATCCATCCATCCATACATTAATCCATCATCCATCCATCCATCCATCCATCCATCCATCCATCATCCATCCATCAATATACAGTGATAAATCAGACAATGATCATCAATTATCATCACTGGACAAAT